>CAUYPK010115073.1:0-14308 GCA_963574355.1 Loris lydekkerianus
GCCAGGAAGGCTATGTTGAATATTGGGATGAAAATGTGTCAAATGGTTTATGAAGCTAGTATATGATGCCCCATGATCATATCAATGTACACAGCTATGATTTAATAAAAAAAAAAATAAAAAAAAAAAATACAGATGTGAGCTACCATGCTTGGCCTAATCTTAAAATAAATCTAAGGATGAGAATTTGTATGAGAGGACTCGAATTCACATTTTTAGAATTAGTTCTTTAAGAATTTATGAAATGTGATTATAATATCCCATGAAGTCTTTGCTTTTTATATGTCTCTCTTCACAGTTGTGTGCTTGTGCAGATGGCCTCATTACACAGTTAGAGGAGGCTGACTGGCGTTTGTATTAAATTTGAAAGTGAAGTTATTATGAATACATTCACAAGAAATAGTTGAAGAGCTAGAACTGTTCTTATCCTGTTTATCCACTTGTTGCCCAGGGCAAGGCGGTTCTTTTTTCATTTTAATTTCCATACTTACTTTTCCCGTAGAACAAGTCAGTTTATCATCTAATTAAATTCCGTGGGAGAGAGAAATAGTTACTGTTTTCTTAAACTATCAAGTTTGTTCATTGGACATAATGAGATAGTAGGTGGTATTTCTGATGGGGATCACAGAATGCATGAGAACTGAGTGTATGAGGATGTGTGACCAAAACACCTGAGAGTTTCTGAGTGGCCAGAGTTCCCTAAAAGTTGCAGATTATGGAATGAGGACTGAGGTTGGAAAGGTAGCCTGGGGCCAAATTGTCATAGACCCTGTTAAATTGGGAAGTTTGGGCTATGTGTAGTGGATTATTATATTTACTCATTGCTTTGCTGCCCTTGTATATAGGTCACGAGCAAAGTTTTGAGACAGGATATTAGGGTTCATTACTTCACTTCCAAGGAACACAGTCGACAGTGTCCTTTCTGATTCTCCTGTGCAAGTTTCATCTCAGTGTTGTTGGCAGGGCTTCTTTTGTCTTTGTCACATGGATTTTGTGGTGCTTGATTTTTATCTATCTCAAAACTTTGAGAATCTGGTACCATCCGGTTCTCCCATTGTCCCCGCCATGGGTCTCAGCAGCTCAGGCAGTGGGAGGAGTGGCAGAGGCCCATAGGCCCATAGGCACCCGAGGTGGCACGTACCCTGCCCACCGCCAAGATGCCCAAGAGGAAGGTCAGCTCTGCCGAAGGCACAGGGAAGGGAGAGCCCAAGAGGAGATTGGCACGGTTGTCAGCTAGCTGAACCTGCTCCTGCAACAGTGGAAATGAAGTCAAAAAAGCCAACAGCAAAGGATAAATCTTCAGGCAAAAAAGTGCAATCGAAAGGGAGAGAAGAGGAGCAAAGCGAAAGCAGGCCTAAGTGGCTAGCCAAGAAACTAAAGATTTACCCGCAGAAAATGAGAAACTGAAACTGAGGAGAGACTAGCCCAGCGGTTCTCAACCTGTGGATCACTACCCAAAGGAACTGTATTAAAGGGTCACGGCATTAGGAAGGTTGCGAACCGCTGGTCCAGGCTCTGATGAAGCAGGAGAGAAAGAAGCCAAGTCTGACTAATAGCATGTACCAAGTCTGTCAGTGGTCCCTGTCTCCCGTCTTGCACAATCCAGACGAGTATTTTTATCAACTATTTTGTAAATGGAAGTTTTTTAGTAGCTCCAGAAACATTTTTAAGAAGGAGGGAATCTCACCTCATCATTTTTTTAAAGTGTAAATGCTTTTTTTTAGAGGTGAAATCGTTTGCTTGTTTATTTTTTTGGTTTAACCAGAAAATAGTGTGGGATGTTGAATTATGGGAGGTTGTGACTGTCTTGGGTGTCAGTTTAACATTTCATAGATGAGGGGTTAGTTTATATTATTATTATTATTATTATTTACTGTAATACAAAGCTTACTAAATGGCAATATGGAGTCCCAGTTCTGCATTTCATGTCTTGAGCATTTTAAATTACTTCTATTTCCATGTTGTGTTTTAGTAGAATTGTTTCCTAGAGAAAACCACTCCTGTGATCATGGTTCTCCCTGTCAGAATTGTGTGGGCTCTGTAACATCTTTGGTTGTGGTGCTCCTGTTTTCCTAATAACTTTGTTACTGTGCTGTGAAGGACTGAACATTTGAGTATGTAGCATACATGGAAATAAAATGTGAATTGGTGGGACTTACCAGCTTATCAACATTTGAAGATACTAGTACTTGATGTCCTTTTAAGGAAAATTTGTCTACAAATTGTAATCTGGAAAGTCACTGATATAACTGTTTAAAAAAGAATTACAATAAATGGCTTTTTAGACTTTGGGTATATATATTAAGAATTATGTACAAATTGACATGTCTGTACTGATGATCAACACAACAAATAAAATCTCAACTACAAATAAAAACTTTCATGATGACCCATGTATGGTGTATCTTTCAGTGGGTAGTATCAAACTGTTTTGTTTTTTATTTTCTGATATTTTTGGTTAATGTTCTCTTCATTGGGGTGTTTGAGAATAAAGTCTGAACCTCACACTTTAAAATGTGAGGGTATTCTTTTCTTTTTTTTTTTTTTGAGACAGAGCCTCAAGCTGTTGCCCTGGGTAGAGTGCTATGGCATCACAGCTCACAGCAACCTCCAACTCCTGGGCTCAAGTGATTCTCCTGCCTCTGCCTCCTAAGTAGCTGGAACTACAGGCGCCTGCCACAACATCCGGCTATTTTTTGGTTGCAGCCGTCTGTTTGGTGGGCCTGGGCTGGATTTGAACCTGCCAGCTCAGGTGTATGTGGCTGACACCTTAGCCACTTGAGCCACAGACGCCAAGCCAAAATGAGGGTATTCTTGAGTGTGATAAAAGAGATACTTTTTAGAGATTTTGGTTGTACTTGCTTGCTTTTTTTAAGCTGGTGTTTTGAGAGTTTTACTATAATAGAGGAAAATTGTATACATGTTTAGCCATGTTAGCAATACCAGTGGATTTCAGAAAAATGGAACAAAATCAAAGTATTTTGGTAGCAAGTAGGTGGGTTGTTTTTATGATTCTCATACGTATGTACTTAATTGTTTGAATTTTAATAGTAAGACTGGCAACCATTGGTAACTTTACTGGCAGAATTTTGTGATTGTAGGACCGTCAATTGAGTGTCAAAAAGATTAAATTTAAATATATTATGCCAGAATTTTTTTTTCCTCAAAACGGTTTGGATTGTTGGAAAATGATTTTGCTTGAGGTAAGAGGAAGACCTTAAAATCTGTGCTTTCTTTGTAGCTGACCACGGTAGAACTTGTGCTGTCTTCTTTTGATAATGCATTCTTCATAGTAAGAGTCACTGAAGGTTTGAAATACAGGACCTGGAACTGATGGTCTGAATTACAGAGTGATTCCTCAGTCCATAGAATCTCAGTTCATTAGAGTTGCTCCACCGTCGTTTTCTTTCGTAAGCTTTACTGTTTTTATTTTTCTTTCATCTCTTGGTTTTAGAATCTCAAGTTTAAAGTAAGGAGTCTTTGGTGTTAATCTTCTGAATTCTACAAGACTGACTTAACGATTGAGTCAGTTTGATGGCATATGAGCCTCTTTATGGTATGCTGGGAAGTGTAGGTGTTGTGCTAGTCACTGGTGCTAGAGATGGGATGTGGTCCTTGCTCTGGGCTGCCTGTCATCCCTTGGAAGGGAGTTGAAGCAGTTGTTGATAAAGGGTGTGCAGTGAAGATATTGCCAGGGGCTGGAGGGGCTGTTGGTAAATAAGGCAGAGTTCTCTCAAGGTGCTCAGAGGAGTGGCTAGACAACACAATAATGTAATTTTATTTTGTTGGGTAAGAGCAATATATTCTGTCCTTATCAGTTGTAGTTTGATCAGCTTTTACTAAGTAAGTCTTGTGAAGTAAGTCCAGGGAGGTAGGCTCTGGAGCTGATGCTGTATTTTTATTGCTAACTGTATTCCTTTATCTTCATATATGAGGAGACAAACTTTTATTTATTTATTTATTTATTAATTAATTAATTAATTTATTTTTGAGACAGAGTCTCAGGCCCAAAGTCTCTTTTGCCCAGGCTAGAGCACAGTGCCCAGCTCACAGCAACCTCACACTTCTGGGCTCAAGCGATCCTCCTACCTCAGCCTCCTGAGTGGTTGGGACTAGAGGTGCCCACCACAATGCCTGGCTAGTTTTTCTAATTTTCGTAGAGATGAGGTCTTGCTCTTGTTCAGGCTGGTCTCAAACTCCTGAGCTTAGCAATCCTGTCGTGGACTCCTGGATTGTTAAGATCACAGATGTAAACCACTGCATCCAGCCCAGACAAACATTTTGTTTTATTTTTTTATTTTTATTTTTTACAGGTGAAGGAGCTTTCCCTTTTATTAGATGTACTAGATTTCTGTCATTGGGATTAATCCATGTGGCCCAAACTATACAAGGCCAGTACATACATCCTGCACAGGTGCCTAACCTATGGCATATCTACTTATCTCTTTATTATCTTTCCCAAGATGGAGTCTTGCATGCTCCCTCAAATGTTACATTATTAAAAACTTGTCATGCATCAAAAGTTAACAATACTCACTTAGGTATTCCTTTTGTTATAACTCGTGTTATTGTCTTTCTAGGGAAATCAGTGTACCCCATAGCAAATTCAGTCTGCCAGGGGGGTTCAGAAGGATTGTAGCCAGCAGCAGGCCCACTAGGGGCACACACATCTGAAATTGGGTGTTATTATATATGCATGTTCCTTCAGGCTTTCCTTTACATTCATAATAAGAGTAAACCCATAACACAGTTCTGACAGTTTGTCCAGTTTGGGTTACCTCTTGGACCAGACAAACATACTAAAAGCTTTTTTTGTATCTGTCTCTTCTGCACATATGAGTAGATAGATGAATATTTCATTGGCCTAGCTGGTTCTTTGTAAGGCATGTGGGTAATAGTGTGAAGCTATTGATTTTTTTTTTTTCTTTTACCTTTGCTGGCTCTACTGATTGATATGCCCATTGTAATTCTACATTTTAATTTTTAATCACAGATAATTGGTATATTGATGTGCTACTTTTGTCAATGCAAGAGGCAATTGAGGCTATCTTGTTATCCAGGGAGCATTTTGTGCTTCATAAACTTTTCCCTTCCTTCCTTCCTTCCTTCTTTCCTCCTTACCTCCCAACCACCCGTCCCCCTTTTGATAAAGAGTATTGCGTTGTTTCCCTCCATACAGTGCTGTGGCATCACAGCTCACAGCAACCTCAAACTCTTGGGTTTAAGTGATTCTCTTGCCTCAGCCCTCCGAAGTGGCCCGCCTTTCTTTCCTTCCTTCCTTTTCTCTCCTCCCTCCCGTCCCTCCATACCCCCTTCCCTTCCTTCCTCCCCTTCCTTCTTTTCCTTTCCTCCCTTCCGACCCTCCCTCACTCCCTCCTGTGTTCAGGTGATTCTTCTGCCTTAGCATCCTAGGTAGCTGGGACTAAAGGTGCCTGCTGCGATGCCAGCTAATTTTTCTATTTTTTGTAGTGACGAGGTCTCATTCTTGCTCATGCTAGTCTCGAACTCCTGAGCTCAAGCAGTTCGCTTGCCTGAACCTCCCAGAGTACTAGGATTACAGGCTTGAGCCACTGCGCCCAGCCCACTTTTTCTTTTTTTATTTTAAGAGATTTGGTTTTGCTCCGTCACCCAGGCTAAAGTAGTGGTGCAGTCATGGCCCACTGCAGACTCAAACTCTTGGGTTTAAGTGGTCTTCCTGCCATAGCCTCTTCAGTAGGTGGGACAACTACAGGTGTGTGCCACAATGCCTAGCAAGTTTTTTTAGTTTTAATTTTTTTGTAGAGGCAGAGGTCTTGCTGTGTTGCTCAGGCTGGCCTTGAACTCCTGGCCTTAAGTGATCTTCCTTCCTTGGCCTCCTGAGTGCTGAGATTACAGGTGTGAACCCTATGCCCTGCTGATAAATTTATAATAACCTGGAGGATCTTGGGAATCATCTTGTTTAGGAGACCGCTTTCCCTAGTCAGGTAGTAGGGCAGTCTTTATATCTGTATATATGTTTTTTTCTTCCTCCTCCTCCTTTTTTTTTTTTTTTTTTTTTAAAACTCCTTCTAGCCACAGTCTTTCTTACCGAATAGACTCAAAAACTTAAGCCTTTTGGTTTAGTTATTTCTGGTTGGTAGCATGTTTGGATCATCTCTCTCTACCTTATGGTTGAAGACATCTGAAGCCACAGGTGTGGGTGAGAAGGAGGCACCCTTAGTCTTATTTTCTCCACCAGGCTGTTTATCTCCTTCTGCTTGGCTGAGAAATCTTCTCCTCCTCCTCCTCTTTCTTCTCCCCCCTCCTCCCTTTCCTCCTCCTCCTCCTCTTCCTCCTCCCCCTCCTCCCTCTCCTCCTCTGGGGTTTCACTCTGTTGCTCAGGCTGGAGTGCATCAGTGTGATTGTAGCTCACTGCAGCCTTGCACATCTGGGCTCAAGCAATCTTCTCACCTTAGCCTCTTGAGTAGCTAGGACTACAGGTGTGTGGTAGGATTACCAGCAAGTTTTTAAAATTTTTTGTAGAGAGGGAGTCTTGCTGTGTTGCCCAGGCTGGTCTTGAATACTTGCTCTCAAGCGATACTCCTGCCTTGGCCTCCCGAAGTGCTGGGATTGACCCTTTGCAGAGTGCTCGGAAACCAAACCTCTTGCAGCAATGACAAATGTTAGGATACACAGCGCTACTGGATGTTCTTTGGTTTCTTACTAATCCAAGTAATTCACCCAAGTTGGTTTCAGTTTCAATGTCTTATATTTATTAAAAAAAAAGTAATATGCAAACAGAAAAATTTAATCTGAAGTGATAAAGCTTTTCCATATCAATAAAAATTTAATAATTCTTTTTTGTATGGTACAACTCAATATGGTTTGATGCACAATTCAACAAACTTGACCACTCTTAGAATTTGTCATACTCCATATTTATATATACTCCCACAAGAATCCACCATTTGTACACATTATTTCAGGCACAACTAAAAAATATTGAGACCAAAGTGTATGATGCTTACAGACTCAAGTCAGGTAGTATAACAGAAACATGTGTCCTCAAGTTTTTGTTTGCAAAATGAACAACACCTACAGGCATCATAAACACCAAATGAAAGATCTTTTATTGAAGGTTTGCACCAAAGAACATCTTACTTGAAGCCTAGTTGTTTGTAGTCAAAAGGTTAAAGGTGTGAGGCGCTGCCCCTGGCTGAAAAATCTCAGAAGGAGGTTTATTCCCAGTGGTTTGGAGAAGAAGGCAGCCTTAGCCGTTGTTTATGCCATATTGAGGATTGAGGTCCATATGATGTTGACTGCAGTCAGTTAACAATGTGATTTTGAGTAATGGTGGCAGCTTGGTATACAGAGTAGATATTATATTATCATGTTGTATTTCTCCCATTGTTGTAATCCATATTCTTTCTGTACTGTTGAGAAAGAAAAAAAGTTGCTGATTAAACTATAACATGCCATTGGTTGTAAGATGCATTTCAGTTTCAGTGATGTTAAAATCTGAAAAACAAAAGTGAAATTGAATGTGAATTGTTGATATACAGGTAGATTTAAAGCCAGAGGACCTGAGTTTAAAGGCTGGCTATGTTACTTTTTGTCTGTGAGATCTTGGGCAAGTCACTGTTGGCACTTTATTTCTTCTCTCTAAAAGGGGGAAAATAAGTCATTTTAGTGACATCACCCGACTCTTATGTGGAGCAGAGTAGTCAGGAAGCTGGCTGTTGAACTCTTTCCTGCCTCACTGTCCTGATCCCACCCTGCCACCAGCTGGAGTACAGTGGTTTACTCAGAGTAGTCAAGAAGTACTAGGTGGTAGGATTGCTTGAGCTCATGAGTTTGAGACCAGCCTGAGCAAGAGTGAGACTCTGTCTCTAAAAATTAGCTGAGTGTTGTGGCAGGCACCTGTAGTCCCAGCTACTTGGAAGGTTGAGCAAGGGGGGAAGGGGATCAATCGAGCCCAAGAGTTTGAGGTTGCTGTGAGCTATGATGCTACGGCATTCTATCAGGGCAAGAAAGTGAGACTCTATCTCAGAAAAAAAAATACTAGGTGAATGAAACAAATGATGTGTAGAAATGGGTAGAGTGGATAATTCAACCATGTTTATTTCCTTTTCTCTTCCTTTTTTTATTTTTAGAAAGAAAGAACTTTCAGCCACCAAGAAAGACCGAGTGAATCATTGTCTGACAATATGTGAAAACATAGTGGCACAGTCTCTCAGGTAATTGCATTTTGAACTTTCTAGAAAAAAATAAAAACTTTGTGTTTTCAGTCTTAATAAGCTAGAGTATTCTTTGTGTCCTGGTTGACTGAAAACCTTTAAGAAATCCATTTGAGGGCGGTGTCTATGGCTCAGTGAATAGGGCGCCGGCCCCATATACCGAGGGTGGTGGGTTCAAACCCAGCCCCGGCTGAACTGTAACCAAACAATAGCCTGGTGTTGTGGCAGGCGCCTGTAGTCCCAGCTACTTGGGAGGCTGAGGCAAGAGAATCACCTGAGCCCAAGAGCTGGAGGTTGCCGTGAGCTGTGACGCCGCAGCCCTCTACCGAGGGCAATAAAGTGAGACTCTGTGTCTATTAAAAGAAAAAAAAAATCCATTTGAAGGCCGGGTGCAGTGGTTCATGCCTATAATCCCAGTACTCTGGGAGGTCAAGGCAGGTGGATTGCTTGAGCTCAGGAGTTTGAGAACAGCGTGAACAAAAGTGAGACCCTGTCTCTAAAAAAGTAGCTGGGCATTGTGGTGGGTACCTGTAGTCTCAGCTACTTGGGAGGCTGAGGCAAGAGAATTGCATGAGCCCAAGAGTTTAAGGTTGCTATGAGTTGTGATGCCACAGCAGTCTACTGGGAATGACAAAATGGAACTCTGTCTTAAAAAAAAAAAAAAAAAAAAGAAAAAAAGAAATCTGCTCTCCTGGCCACCCCCGCCCAGGCGGCTGCTGTGACCTGCCTTGGCGCAGGGAACGGAAAGCCAGAAGGGGCAAGACGAGTTTAGTTCGTCATGGGGCTGTTTGGAGAAAATCAGGAGAAGCCTCCCAAAGAGCTGGTCAATGAATGGTCATTGAAGATAAGAAAGGAAATGAGAGTTGTTGACTGGCAAATAAGAGATATCCAAAGAGAAGAAGAAAAAGTGAAACGATCTGTGAAAGATGCTGCCAAGAAGGGCCAGAAGGATGTCTCTGTAGTTTTGGCCAAGGAGATGATCAGGTCAAGGAAGGCTGTGAGCAAACTCTATGCATCCAAAGCACACATGAACTCGGTGCTTATGGGTATGAAGAATCAACTTGCGGTTCTGTGAGTGGCTGGCTCCCTGCAGAAGAGCACAGAAGTGATGAAGGCCATGCAAAGTCTTGTGAAGATCCCAGAAATCCAGGCCACCATGCGGAAACTATCCAAAGAGATGATGAAGGCTGGGATCATAGAGGAGATGTTAGAGGACACTTTTGAAAGCATGGATGATCAGGAAGAAATGGAGGAAGCAGCAGAGATGAAAATTGACAAAATTCTGTTTGAAATTACAGCAGGGGCATTGGGCAAGGCACCCAGTAAAGTAACTGATGCCCTTCCAGAGACTGTACCTGTAGGAGCAATGGCTGCCTCAGAGGACGAGGAGGAAGAAGAGGCTCTGGAGGCCATGCAATCCCGGCTGGCCACAGGAGCTAGGGAGCCAGCTAGGCCCTTGAGCTTTCCTGGTGGCTCACATGCTAGGTGTGCACACACTCCTCTGAAGAGCCACCATCATGTACCTCTTGCACTACAGCTCTGTCATGACACACTGCATTTTGGAGAAGGTTCACTGCTAGTATCTCTTCATTATCTGCAGAAGTTTTGGGACCTCAAAGGGATTCTTCCTAGGAAGGTGGTGTAATTAAATGGATCATTTTCAGGAGCATAAACGGAAGTATCTTATTGGGGGGAGGGTAAAGAAATCCACCGTTTCCTGAAGCACTTCTGGAAAGAGACAATTGCCTGAATGTTGAGGACTTTACATTTTTTTTGTCTGTAAAACACTATATAAATGGATTTTAATAAATTTCTTCTTTAACACTTGGAAAAAAAAAAAATCCATTTGAAATAATCCTTTTCCCATATTTCTGGGACCTCAGCTGTCCGGACACTGTAATGATTAGTGTTTCTTTTTTATAATCTTTTATACAGTAATTGTAACCATTAGGATAATTGAACAGCATGTTTATATTTAATTAGCATCCTTGGTAACTATAATTATTTTAAAAATCACCTTTGGTTTGATATGTTTGTAGCTATTGTAGTTGGAACAGCTTGAGACTGTCCAATTTGTCATCTCTTTTATCTGCTTTTCTTTGGCAGTTTGCTGCTGTTGGTTTGTCCCTGTGGTGGGGCCTGAGCTCTGAGCAGTGGCTGTTACCTGCTTTTCTGTGCTTTGGGATTACTGGGGTTATGGGCAGTTGACCATAGGTTGGCTTCCCTTACTTCATCGTTCTTATTTATTTATTTACGTTGAGATAGAGTCTTACTTTGTCACCCTCAGTAGAGTTCTGTGGCGTCACAGCTCACAGCCATCTCAAACTCTTGGGCTCAAGCAATTCTCTTGCCTCAGCCTCCTGAGTAGTTGGGACTCCAGGCGCCCACCACAGCGTCCAGCTATTTTTTCAGTGATGGGGGTCTCCCTCTTGCTCAGGCTGCTCTCCAACCAGGGCAATCCACCTGCCTCGGCCTCCCAGAGTGCTAGGATTACAGGTGTGAGCCACCATGCTTGGCCTCATCTTTCTTTCTTTCTTTTTTTTTTTTTTAGAGACAGAGTCTCACGTTATGGCCCTTGGTTGAGTGCTGTGGCATCACACAGCTCACAGCAACCTCCAACTCCTAGGCTTAAGCTATTCTCTTGCCTCAGCCTTCAGAGTAGCTGGGACTACAGGTGCCCGCCACAAAGTCTGGCTGTATTTTTGTTGCAGTTCGGCTGGGGCCGGGTTTGAACCCGCCACCCTCAGTATATGGGGCCAGAGCCCTACCCACTGAGCCATAGGCGCCGCCCCTGGCCTCATCTTTCTTATTGGGGTGAACTAATAGCACTTTATTTGTATTTTTATTTATTTATCTATTTTTAATTTTTATTATTTTTTTGGCTGAGGCTGGATTTGAACCCACCACCTCTGGTATATGGGGCTGTCACCCTACTTCTTTGAGTCACAGGCGCCGCCCAGCACCTTTTTTTATAGGTAGGGTTTTGCTCTGTCACCCAGGGTAGAATGCAGTGGAGTGATCATAGCTCATTGTAGCCTTAAACTACTGGATTCAAACAATCCTCCTGTTTTTGCTTCCCGAGTAGCTGGGAATATAGGCACACACCACTATGCCTGGCTAACTTAAAATAGAATTTTTTTTTTGTAGAGCTAGGGTCTACTATGTTGCCCAGGCTGGTCTAAAACTCCTGGATTCAAGCTGTCTTCCCACCTTAGCCTCCCAAAGTACTGGGATTATAGGCCTGAGCCACTGCACTGGGTCAGCACCTTCTTTTGTAGCTTCTTTGCAAATTCTCCTTTTTCTCTTTGCATTTGACAGTTTGTCTTTCTGACTAGTAACCATAGATTGTAAATACTTTAGACCTGTTCCTAATGGCTGAGTAGGAGACATATGCATTCTATGATTTCTGCATTCTGTTACCCAGATGGACATGTGTGAAATACTCTCCTTTTTTTCCCTTGGAATAAATACTTCTGTTGTTTTCCTGCTGAAAACTGGAAAGAGTTCTCTATAATCTGTTAGAGAAAACTTTGAGAAAAATAATCTTAAGTGTTCAGTTCAGTACATTCATAATGTTTTGCAACTGTCATTGCTATCCATCCTCAGAACTCTGATTATCTGTCAAAATTGAAACTGTTCCATTAAACAATAACTCCCCCATTCCCATCTCTCCCCAGCCTTAGCACCTACCATTCTACTTTCTCTCTGTGAGTTTGACTACTCCAGAGCCCTCATATAAGTGGAGTGCTACACTTATAGGACACACACACACACATATATATATATATATATATATATATTTTTTTTAGACAGAGCCTCAAGCTATCAACCTGAGTAGAGTGCTATGGCATCACAGCTCGCAGCAACCTTCAACTCCTGGGCTTAAGTGATTCTCTTGCCTTGGCCTCCCAAGTAGCTGGGACCACAGGTGCCCACCAGAACACCTGGATTTGAACCCACTAGCTCTGGTGTATGTGGCTGGTGCCTTAGCTGCTTGAGGTACAGGTGCCAAGCCGTGATCTGCTTATATTTAATGCTACCTTGAATGGTGGTTCATGTCTATAGTTCCAGTTACTCAGGAGGCTGAGGCAGGAGGATTGCTTGAGCCTAGTAGTTTGAGGTTACAGTGAGCTATGATGAGGCCACAGCACCATAGTCAGGGCAACAGAGTAAAACCCTGTATCCAAAAAAAAAAAAAAAAAAAAGGGTCAAAAAGAAAAATATGTGTGAAGAAAATAAAATAATAAATGAGAATATGTCTTGAAAATAAAAATACAAAAATTTTACAGTATGCTATTGTAGAGAACAACATGATAGTAGAAGAAAAGAGTTTGAATTCTATTTCTACTGCCTATATAAGCTGGGTGGGTGGCTTTAAGTAAGTTTTTGTTTCCTTTTTTTGAGACAGAATCTCCCTCTATTGCCAGGACTAGCATACAGTGCTGTCAGCTTAGCTCACTGCAATATCAAACTCTTGGACTCAAATGATTCTCCTGCCTCAGCCTCCTACGTGGCTAGAATCACAGACGTGTGCCACCACGCTCGTTAGTATTTACTCTCTTTAGTAGGGATGGGGATCTTGCTCTTGCTCAGGCTGGTCTCAAAGTCCTGAGGTTGAGCAATCCTCCTACCTTGGCTTGACTTTAGATAAGTTTTAATGTCTTTGAGCCACTGTTGCCTAACTTACGATGTATAACCTGTATTTACAGAGTTCTGGGTGGGGATCAGATGACATGTGTAAAACCTTGTGAAGCTGTAGCTACATAGATGTGCTCATTAGTTATCTTAGACTAGGAAGTACATTCCATTGTGATGCATGTCATCTAAAGCCAGACATTATCATTATTTTTGTGTGAAATGACTTTAAATACTTGGCAGACATTTGGTGTACTATGGCTGTAGCACAGCTTTGCTCATCTGATCTCCATCATCCGGGTCTCTCTGAAAGCTTATTAACCCAGAAAACCAGGTGGCTTTCGATCTGAGTGCTTCATGCTTTATTATCATCCCCCCCCCCCCCCCAGAATGCTCAAGGTAATTTATGGAGTATTGCCTCAGATTCATTATTAGTAAAGTAGGTGGAGGTAGGTGGAGATACTTGGTTTATTTGTGGTTCTGTTTGCTGTATTTAATTGTAATAATAGCTGTTAATAGTTTTTACATTTGTCTCTTGTGTTTTTGTGAAATAATGCCAGGCGTTCATCATACTTCTTGTTCTACAAAGGAACATATTAAGAGAGCCTGAGAGGTTGTCCTCGGTCTTACTAGATCAAGAACAAGTTTGTTTTTAGATAATCTCCATATACTTTGCCAGGATTTTGAAGTATATAGCTGAAGTGGATATTTTATAAAAATACTTTTAATGGAAACTTAGTGATGTTTGGTATTTCCTGTTATCTCTGCTTGAATATAACTAAATCTTTGGAACTTTTTAATAGCTTCTGTGGTATATTGATTTTGTCTCTGATGAGATTATTTAAATGGTTCCTTCTGAAATTTTTAATGTGGAAAGTCATCTAAAACTTCATATATATTGTGAGTATGTATTTACTGCAGCCGTCAATTGGGTGGTCTAAGCTATTGGTTCCTAAACATGGATGAGCATCAAAATCAACAGGAAATTTGTTAAAAATAAAAGTAATGAAGATACCTCACTACCCTTCTTCTCAAACACACTCTTTCTGCCCACAAGAAACTCTTTTTTTTTTTTCACCATACACTGGTTTTGTATACCATTTGACAAATTTTCGTCACACTAGTTAACATAGCCTTCCTGGCTTTTTCTTAGTTATTGTGTTAAGACATTTATATTCTACATTTAGTAAGTTTCACACGTACCCTTGTAAGATGCACCGCAGGTGTGGTCCCACTGATTATCCTCCCTCCACCCATCCTCCTCCCTCCTCTCCCTTCCCTTTCCCCTTTCCCCATATTTTTAGGTTATAGTTGGGTTATAGCTTTCATATGAAAGCTATAAATTAGTTTCATAGTAGGGCTGAGTACCTTGGATACTTTTTCTTCCATTCTTGAGATACTTTACTAAGAAGAATATGTTCCAGCTCCATCCATGTAAACATGAAAGAGGTAAAGTCTCCATCTTTCTTTAAGGCTGC
>CAUYPK010115074.1:0-18083 GCA_963574355.1 Loris lydekkerianus
TTTACCTCTTTCATGTTTACATGGATGGAGCTGGAACATATTCTTCTTAGTAAAGTATCTCAAGAATGGAAGAAAAAGTATCCAATGTACTCAGCCCTACTATGAAACAAATTTATGGCTTTCATATGAAAGCTATAACCCAGTTACAACCTAAGAATAGGGGGAAGGGGGAGAGGAAGGGGAAGGAGGGGGGAGGATGGGTGGAGGGAGGGTTATTGGTGGGATTCCACCTACAGTGCATATAACAAGGGTACATGTGATACTTAGTAAATGTAGAATGTAAATGTCTTAACACAATAAGTAAGAAAATGCCAGGAAGGCTATGTTAACCAGTGTGATGAAAATATGTCAAGTGGTCTATAAAACTAGTGTATGGTGTCCCATGATCACGTTAATGTACACAGCTATGATTTAATAATAATAAAAATTTTTTATTTCTAACAGCATTAAAACATTAAATATTTGAGAGATAAGTCCAATGAAATATGAGCGCAAACTCTACACCAAGAAACACAAAGCAATGCTTACAGAAATCAACAACTTTACCAAAGTCAAAGTACTATGTTCATGGATTGAAAAAAAATCAACAGTGTTAACCTGTCTATTTTATCCATTTGATCTCCATTTGAATACATGTTCAATCAAGATCCTAGCAGATTTGTGCACATGTGTTTGTGTATGTGGAAACTGACAAGTGATTTGAAATTTATACATAAATACAAAGGCCTGAGAATAGCCAAGGCAATAATGAAAAAGAACAAAGTTGGCGAAATTCTACTATCAGCTAGTAATAAGACTTGTATCATGCTACAGGACCAGGCAGAGTGGTATATGTTCAAGTATAGACAAAGAGGCCAATGGAATAGAGTTTAGAAATATTCATAAACGGCCACTTAAATGTCCCACTACACTTCAATTGGGAAAGAATGGTGTTTACAATAAATGGTGCTGAGTCAGCTGGCTACCTATATTAAATAAATAAATGTTGACCTCTACCTCACACTAAAGACAAATTAATTTGAGATGGATCATACATAAACACAGAAAACAAGAAAATAAGGCTGCTAAAAGAAAACATTAAAGAATGTATCTTTATGACCTTGGATAGGCAAAGAAGTTCCTTAAATAGGAGAGAAAAATTACTAATAAATGCAAAGACTGATAAATGGGAATTTATTAAACGTATTAAAATTTAAAACTTCCCTGAAGGCAAGCTGCAGAGCGAGAGAAGACAAATGACAACAGTGCTGTATCTGGAACACACACAGAGAGATTACCAATAAGAAAAAGTCCGATCTGCCAGTTAACAAAGGGGGAGACATCTGAATAGGCTCATGACAAAAAGGGTATCTAAATGGCCAATAAACATATGAGATCATGCAAATGCAAAATAATAAGACCACACTCAGCGACGTCACTGTGCCAACCACAATGATTAAAATAAAACACCAAGTGTTGGTGTAAATGGGTAGCAACTGTAACCCTCTTAAATTACTGGTGGTAGGAATGTAAATCTACGCAACTGTTTCAAAGGAGTGTTTGATGATATTAATTCCTATTAACATTAAATATACAGATACCGTCCAACCCAGCAATTCCTCTCTTAGGCATATATCCAACAGAAAAGATATTAATGTACACCAAAAAGCATCAGTAAGAATACTCACAGAAGCTGTTTAAAACATAGTGTCAGGGCCGGGTGGGCGTGACGGCTCTCATCTGTAATCCTAGCACTCTGGGAGGCTGAGGTGGACGGATCACCTGAGCTCAGGAGTTCCAGATCAGCCTGAGCAAGGTGATACCCTATTTCTGAAAAAAAAAAAGCCAGGCATTGTGGCGGGCATCTGTAGTACCAGTTACTTGGGAAGCTAAGGCAAGAGAATCACTTGAGCTCGAGAGTTTGATGTTGCTGTCAGCCATGATGCCCCAGCACTGTACCCAGGGTGACAAAGTGAGACTCTGTCTCAATAAATAGATAAATAAATGTACAAACAAACATAGTGTCAAACTAGAAATGGCCCAAATGTCCATCAACAACAATAGACTAGGTAAAAAACAAACAAACAAACAAATAAAAACTGTGGTACAATCCCACCAGGAATGCTATATAGCAAAAAAACCCAAAAAAATCACAAACAAGAAATGAACTTCTGCATACCCTGCAACTTTAGCACATTGTCAGTGAAATAACTATGGCTTTATTCCACATATATGAAGGTCAAACAGCAAAACAACACAATGATAGATGTTAGGATAGTGGTTACTTTTGAGGGGTCTCAACTGGAAGAAAGTAAGAGGGGAGCTCTCCAGAGTGCTGGGAATATTCTAGACTGATTCTAAGCATGCTTACCTATGTAAAAATTCATTGATTGTACATTTAAGATTTGGGCACTTTATCAAAGAGAGGGGGACAGGGCTTCAGTCAGAAGACAGGACGAGGATAAGGCAATCCCAGGAAAGGTAAGATGAGGACTGAGAGCTGGCCTTGGTGGCCGTCCCTGTGCCTTGTGGGGCACAGCAGGCATTCCAGCAACAAGGTTAGTGCATCAAGGGTCAGTACCAATGATAAAAGGTCTCCTCTTATCTGCACCTAACCCATTTTGAAACAACAAACAAGGAAGAGAGGTCCCCATGCTTTGGGGGTATAAATCAGGAAGCTAAGATGCCACATGGGGACACTGCCACATGCAGTCCCTGGATCCTCAGAGGCCTCTGTCCTCTTAACACCCCCCCCCCCCCCACAGCTTGCATCAAGTGCTGGCTACTATAGAGGAAATTATAAAATGAGCTTTCTTTTCTTCCTTTTTAAAAATCCAGATCTGAAAACTTACTTCTAACTTCTACTTACACCCCAGGAGAGAAAGGGGAGAAGTATTATACTTGGCACAGAGCCTAGAACCTTCCCCAGATAAGAGAGATGTTGCTCTGTGCATCATCTAACTCCTACAGGCTCCCTAAGGTTTCCACCCACTGAAAGTGGGACGTGTCGCCCGCCTCAGGACGGCTTTATCAGCATTTCTTCTCACCTCTGCCACAGATGTGCTCCTTGGCCCGATCAGGAAGGCCCTTGGACTTCAGCCCCACCCCCACTTCCGACATCTCAGACTCTGGGTGGCAGAAGGACAGCTCAGGTGTGCCACTTCATTATCTGCTCCCTTCCCCCCTTCACTTGTGGTTTATTGACATTTGTTTGCTTTTAGCAGTCCAGCAATCTGGTTTTCTTCCCCCACCCTGCCCCAGTCACTTATATTAGGGTGGCTCTGGAAGTCTGTTATTTGGATTTTCTCTCCATCTGTCCCGTGCTCAGTGTTGCTGTACTTCATGTTGTACTGTTTAAAAATAAAGTCGAAAAAGTAACAACTAAATAGATGACAGCCTGGCAAAAACAGCAGCTGTTGCCCATAAGGCAAAATAGAAAATATTCCCCTGGATACATTTATAGAGAAATGGGTATTACAGAGAGAGAGAGAAACTTCAGCCAATGCAATATCATTTAAACCTCTCAGATGCCAAGGGGATGATGGATGCACCCTGCTGACACCTGTTACTCACCCATCAGGCTCAGATGGGCATGTGCAACTTTAGAGTTCAAAGAGGCAGTGATGTCTGGGACCCTTTGTGACACAAGTGTTTCATCCTGACACAGGTACAAGTCAGTCCCAAATCAAGCCAACAAGCCCAACAATGAACCAGAAGTACTATGAATTTCCCAAGAATTCTGCCCTTTAAAAACTAAATTTAGTTAAGCTAGCAAGACACAAAGTTACCAAAAAAATTCACAACACAATTGTTTAAAAATCTGAATCATCTGACACTAAAAGCACAGGTGACAAAAGAAAAAATAAATTATACTTCATCAAAATTAAAACTTTGGTGTTTTACTGGACACCATCAAGAAAGTGGAAAGCAACCCACAGAATGGCAGGAAATATTTGTAAATCATACATCTGATAAAGGACATGTGTCTAGAATATAGATGAAGAGCACACAGAACTCAAAATAAAAAAGACAACTTAATTTTTAAAACATGGTCAAAGGATCTGAACAGATGTATCTCCAAAGAAGACAATAAATGGCTGATAAGCACATCAAAAGATGATGAGTATCATTAGTCATCAGGGAAATGTAAATGAAAATCATAATGAGATATCATACTCACTCTACTCATTCTAAACTAGAGTGAAAAAGTCAGCTAAGAATAAGCGTGGGCAAGGATGTGGAGGAATGACATGTCGGACAATTAAGTTTGCGAACACATCCTAGAAAAAGTGCTACATACCTCATTGTTGAGTATCACTATGGTCACTTTCAAGTTACTCTCCTTGGGCACTATGTACTGATCCCAGTGCCTATTCCACCCTTTAAAGCACTTTTTCTAGGGTGAGTTTGTGAGTTTAATTGTCCAACCTTGTATAGATTTCACACACTGCTGATAGGAATGTAAAATGGCACAAGTACTTGGGAAAACAGTCTGGCAGTTACTCAAAAGGTTAAATATAGAGTTACCATCAATGATCCAGAAATTCTATTCCTAGAAATATACTAGGAATAATAGTGCCCACACGTAAGTCTGTGCATGAGTATTCACAGCAGCATTATTCAAAATAGCCAAAAGGCAAACAAGATGTCCTTCAGCCAGTGAATGGAGAAGACTGTAGTACATATGGACAATACTGAAAAGCAAGGAGCTATTAAATCAGGAAGAGACATGAAGGAAACTTAAATGCATATTACTACATGGAAAGAAACTAGTCGGAAAAAGGCTGCATATTCTATGATCCCAACTATCACATTCTGGAAAAGACAAACAAACCTGGGGACATTAAAATGGCTGATGGTCGCCAGGGGTTAGCAGGGAGGGAGGGATGAACATGTGGGCACAGAGGAACTTTAGGCAGTCACACTACTCTGTGTGATGCTATAATGGCAGACACGTGTCATTATACATTTGTCAAAACTCAGAGAATGCACAACACCAGGGGTGAACCCTAATGCAAACCACGGACTTCAGGGACGAGTGTAGGCTCATCAGTTGGAACACGCAAACCGCTCAGTTGCAGGATAGTGATGGAGGGACTGTACATGTGGAGGGGCAGGAGGCATTGGGGAATGCTCTGTACTTTCCACGTAATTTTGCTGTGAACCTGAAATTATTCTAAGAATAAAGTTTATTGAATGAAAAAACTCCAAGCCAAGAGAAGAGATGACACAAGTTAAGTTTATGACTCACGGCTGAGTGGCTGGTAGAACAGCAGGAGGTGACAGCAGAGAGTGCCCATCCCAGACAAGGGGAGAGGGCTGGGTCTTGAAGAAGGGGTAGAATTTGGAAAGGAAAGTTGTTAATTCAGGTGCAGGGCAGGAGCGCACAAGGGGAGTTCAAGACATGCTGAAACCCGCCCCTTTGAGCTCTCAGGCTGGACCATCATCACATGTGGGGGCTACAAAGCCCCTCAGGCCCAACTCTAGCTGTCTGCAAGCTCTGGCTCTGACCTTGGGTCTTCCTCCAGCAGAACGCCAGTAAGAGAACGGGTTTTCCAGGTCCTCTGGTGGCCACACTCGCCTCCGTCCTTGGTCCGGGGTGCAGGACTCCCCATCACCCTGACAGCAGGAGCAGCTGGTGCACAGAGCTCTTTGGAAGGAATGAGGTTGGTGGGCTGGAGGAGTAGAAAGCAGGCCTTCGTGGGTTTAGCCCTAGACATGACCCTAAATCCTGCTGTCCCTTAACCTTCCCAATCCCTTGTGTCTTGTGCTTTGTTTTTGACTACACAGGTGCCTTTATTTTGGCTTCTCTATCCCCAAACTACCCAGTGTCAGGAAATTAACACAGCCAGGACAGCTTGCTACAGAAGGACATTTTGTGATGGCCCTAGTCACTTGTAGGTTGATGTTTTCACAACCACAACTGTGGTGCCCTGTGCTTACATTGAACCCATCTTGCCCTGGGGCCTCTTCAACAGCTCCTCCTGTATGCACTGGATACAAAATGGCTCCTACTATGTACGCACTGGAGATTAAACAGCTTCTACTGTATGCCTCCTGATAACATGCAGATGTTATCAGAACACACTGTTTCATCGGCATCTCATTACTCTTGATGTAAGTGAAGCAAACATCCTAACCCAGGTCAAATCTGCAAACAAATTAGCTATATTTTATAGGACAGTAAGGAGAATGGAGCACAAAATGCTTGTGCTTTATCCAAATGCATGAACCTCTCCTCTGGGAGCTGGTTCTGACCAGATCTAAAAGCAGTAAATCCACTGGGCTAAAGAACATGCTAGAGAATTTGGGCGGGGATGGGGACTGTCACTAAAGTAAGAAGAGAGCTGCCAAATGGGGACATCAGAGCACAGGAGCCCCTCTCTGAGATGAGCTCTCACACGTGGGTGGCTCCACAGAGCTGTCAAAATGCAGGGCTGGAAAAAAAAATGCAGGGCTGGGATGAAAAATGGGCTCCAGATGCATAGCTATGACAACGTGTGTGGCCAGCGAAAGACTAGGTGAGTCAAAGGTGCTTGGACGCGTAGCAGCCCGTCCCAAGAGCGGGTGTCTCATGTGGATGCCACTCAAGGGCCACTGTGCGTTCCTTGGTGCCAGGGCACAGTCTGCTTGGAAAGGCCAGTAGCTTCTTTTCCTTCAAGTCAACTTGGTAAAATATGTGTAACATAAAAATTTAACGTTTTAATCTTTTTTTTTTTCCTCCTTTGAAACAGAGTCTCACTCTGTCACTCTGGGTAGAATGCTATGGCATCATCACAGCTCACGGCAACCTCAAACTCCTGAGTTCAAGTGATGCTCTTGCCTCAGCCTCCCAAGTAGCTAGGACTACAGGCCTTGTGCCGCCATGCCCAACTAGTTCTATGTTTGTTTGTTTCTATTTTTAGGAGAGATGAGTCTTGCTCTTGTTCAGGCTGGTCTCAAGCATCACTTCCTCTGGAGCTCAAGTGATCCACCCACCCAGCTTCCCGGAGTGCTAGGATCACAGGCATGAGCCACTGTGCCTGACCATTTTAATCATTTTTAAGTGTTCAGTTTAGTGAAATTAAATACATTGACCACCATCCACCTTCAGAACTTTATCATCTTCCCTAACTGAAACTCTGTCCCCAATCAACAATAACACCCCAAACGAACTGCTTTCTCCAGTCCCTGACAACCACCCTCCTACTTCCTGTCTCTAGGAATTTGACCATTCTAGGTCCCTCATGTAAGTGGAATCATGCAGTATTTGTCCTTTTGTGTTTGGCTTATTTCGCTAAGTGTAACATCCTCAAGGTTCATCCATGTGGTACTAAATGCCAGAATTCTCTTCCTTTTCAAGGCTGAATAGTATTCCACTGTATGTATATATCACGTTTTGTTTATCTGGTCATCCATCTGTGAATCTGCTCCACCTTGGGGCTGCTGTGAATAATGCCATTATGAGTATAGGTGTTCACGATCTGTTTGAGTCCCTGCTCTCAATTCTTTGGGCTTTGTACCTAGAAGTGGAATTGGTGGATCATATAGTCTCTGATTCTAATTTTAACTATGCTGTTGTATATATGTGTTTTAAAAACTTACAATGTCACAAGTTTTCTTTAAGTGGGTGCAGCATAAAATGATAAATAAATAAATTCATTAATGAATAAATGTCCTCTAAGATCTGGGTTAAGAAAAACTAGTCCCAACAATCTTGCTCGTGGAATCCTGTCCACTCCCATGATTCAATCTTGGCATCAGCAGACTCCTAGGCGACATCCACACCAACTCTCCACTCAGTGCAGATTCCACACCACAGGTCCCCCAGTCCATGTTCAGAACATGTGGCAAGATTAGTCCCAGCAATGGGGCACTCACTACCTCAGCAGGCAGCTCATTTCACTGGAGCAGCTGCTATTGTTTTCAAGTTCTTTCTTGTGCTGAAAGAGAACTGTGTTTTCTCCAGCTCACAGTAAGGAGAAAGAGCTAGTCTATGGATCAGTGGGTACCAGTGGATCCTGGGTAGGTAGAAAGTGCTGTCCCTGGTCTCAAGGGTCACAGGCTGTGGAGGGAGTGCAGCTGACACACAGAAGCAGCTGCAAGCCAAATGGACTGTTTAGGATAAGAGGGAAAATGAGCAGTGAGAGAATGTGGCTGATAGGAGTTGAGGGGTGAGAGATCTAGGTGGGCAACTCCCTGGGGGCAAAACAACCCCCCGTCAGCCCACCCTGCATCCACCTCCCAGCACACGCAGAATCCTACCATCCCTCGTTACTTGGTGTGGGTTGAATTGTGTCCACCCCAAATTTGCATGTAGAAGTCCTGACCCCAAGTACCTTATTTGGAAATAAAGTCACTGCAGACATAGTCAGATGAGGCCATACTGGAGTAGGGTGGGCTCCTAATTTAATATGACTGGTGTCCTTATACAGAAGGGAGTTTGAGCAGGGATGCACGCAGGGAGAAGGCCATGGAAAGAGAAATGCAGGGATCGGGGTGACATAGCAGAAGCTCAGGAAAGCCAAAGGTCTCTAGAAGACCCCCAGAAGCCAGGGAAAAGCATGGGGCAGAGTCTTCTTCACAGGCTCAGAAGTAACCAACCCCAGTGATGCCTCAATCCTGGATGCCTGGCTGTAGAACTATGTGAAGGGCACTCTTGTCCCTTGGGCCACTCTGTCTGTGTGCTTCAGTAGGGAAGCCTGGACAAGCTAATATGCCATTTCTCCCTGACCTTCTACAGTGTCATCTGAACTCCTTGCCTTCAAGCCCTCCTGTCCTCCTTGCCCCCATTTAGCCTCTGCACAACTCCCAGAAGTATTACTAAGATGCAGGTCTGACACCGTCACTCCCCCACCTAAAGCAGACAGAGGCTTCTCCTATGTCCTGAGCACAGAGGATTTTAAAGTCGGCCAACTGGACATAGGCCAGCTGCCATCCTTTTTGTTCCCTCTCCTAACCCCTCCTCTCCCTCCTCCACTCCGCACACCTCATACCAACTACCCTGAAGTCCTGGAGGTCCTCTGTGGGGCCTGTGGTCCCACACACACCTCGGATCCTCACACCCACCTGACTCTAGCCAACAACAGGTGGCACACGTCAGCCCCCACTTCTCTTTCAATTCCCCCCAAGGCAGCTCTGACCCCAGCTAGACTTCAGGGCTTCCTGGACAGTAACTTGGCCTACACTTTCAAGGCTACTGCCCAGGGGCTGACAGGGAAAGTCCCTCTGTCCCAGGCTAGCTCTCAGCAGTAGGCATGTGACAAGGACCAGGTCGAGGGCTCTCCTGATTGCCTCTCCAGGCCCAGCCAACTGCACGCAAGGCCCTTATCCCAAGCCCATATGCGCACTACAGCCTGTCTGCCCACCAGTCCCTCCCCAGTTTCATGATTAAAGCCCCACTATCACAAGTCCCTTCCCATCTATTGTCCTATTCGACCCTCACGCTTGGGACTAGACTGGGGAGAAGACTGGGTAAGAGTCCTATAGCTCATAGATGCAAGGAGTCTGACACTAGAGTGAGCCATTGCCCACAATGGCTGAACTGTACCAGGGCTGACCCTCCCCTCCCCTCCCCTCCCATGCCACGTGCCCTGCCAGCTCCTGCCCTCCCAGACACTGCCCTAGATTCCTCCTCCCAGCAAATCTGGCCTCAGCTAGTTGAAGAAAATAGTAACAATAATGACAATGACAACACTAACATCTACATGAAAGCTGACTTTGGGCAGGACCTTATTCTAAACATTTCCATGTTTTAATTCATTTCCTCCTCACTGCACCCCTATGAGACAGGTTCCTGTGTTCTAGATGGGGACACTGAGGTGCATAGCTTATGTGCCTTACAGGTCCCATGCCTGTAAAGCAGTGGGAGAAGGATTCATGCCCAGGCAGCAGACGCCAAGTTCTGTGCACAAAACCACACTCAGGAATCAAGAGCTGATGAAAGCTACTTAAAGAGCCTGCATTTCACCTTCTGCAGAAAGAGCACTTCAAATGGTGGCAAGGTGGGTGTGGTGGCAGGAGGGCCGGAGAGAGACATTTGAGCCAGGGGTCTTGTGCATCTCCTGTCCTTGGCCAGAGTGCGTCACAGCTTGGGAGCAGCGGAGTGACTTGGTCAGGTAGTCCTTGTGTGGGTAACTGGTGTCAGAGCAGGTGGGTGGAGGGATGGAAAGAGATGTAGGCAGGACTGGTTCAGAGGTGACTGCAACAGAGTGGGCCAAAGCTGAGGCAGTGGTATTAAGAGGAGGCCTTCCACGATGACCTCTCCTAGAAGACAGTCTGGCACTGGGGGTTTTGGCCAACATCGCCACCCCACCTCCCACCCTCCCCACAGCTCTGTTATCCACAGATGTGGCCCAAACTGTCTGCTGCTGACCAAGACTCTGCCTTCCCCAAGTTCACACAGTCAAAAACATGAAGGTGCAGCCCCAGCTCTCTTCGATGTAGGAATACAGTTACTCACAGGCTGCTTTAGCCTTCAGAGCCACTGAGAGCCTATTCAAATCAGAGCAGACCCAGGACGGAGTGGAGATGAGTGAATTAAGGCACACCAGCCAAGCTCCACCTTTTTGGGGCTGCAGTCCCAATACCAGCATCTCAGGCAGGAGCCATGGACCTGTTCAGCAAGGCTGGGCTAAGGCTCAAGCAGAGGTCAGGCCTGGCACCCCCTGTGCTGATGGTAAGGCTGCCTCTAGGGAACAGACACTTACCGAGCACCTAAGTCCAGGCACTGTGCTGGGTGGGGGTGGGGGGTATAAATGGGAATCAAAATTACCAAGGCCCCAGACTATGCAGCTTAAATTTCCACATAAATGCTGGCCTGATATCCAGGCACCCAAATAGCAACTAGACTAGTGGCTTTTATACATAGTCCAATCTTAAATGCAGGCAGAGAGGGTCTTCACCTAACAGTGTGAGAAAATAAAAGCAAGATAGAAATAATGATACTTAAAACTTAGTAAGTTCCAAGTAATTAACTGTTTTCTATATGTTTACTCATTTAACCACTGGAAGAGCCCAAGGAGGAAAATGTTACTGTAAAATGCCTTGTTTAGTGAAGCCAGAGGCACAGAAAGGTAAAGCACTGCGCCTGACCCTCTAAGCTGCCCCTAGTCCTCCCACTATACTGTCCTTAGTGTCCCACTATACTTTCCCCACTGTCCCTAGCACCCTTTCTACACTGTCCCCAGCTCCCCCTGTATACTGTCCCCCGTCCTCTCTCTATAGTATCCCTAATCTCCCCTCTGTTCTGTCCTCAGGCCCACTACTGTCCCTGGACTCCCCTCTACATGTCCCCAGTGTCCCTCTTGACCTGCCCCTAGCATCTCCCTAAACTCCTTCCAGCTCACTCTCTTGCCTCCAGCCCCATATGAAACAGCACAGCTAGAGTCTGCCCTCCACTCCACCCTGTCTTAGAGCTTAACTAGCACTCATGTAGCTGGAGATCCTTGTGTATTGAGGGACTATGTTCAGAGAGGAGGGAGCATGGAGGAACAGCTCTGTGCTCAGAACAGGACTATATTTTTACCATGGGCCCCACATTTAGAAAGCATTTCATGTCTGGTCTTTTAAGGTAGTGGAGCTCTCATAATCTAGTCAGCACTTGAGAAAATTAAGGCTCCTAGAAGATGGAGACTTGCTTGTAGCCCCCAAAGCTGGTACTGGACACTTGCCCCAGAGAAATTCCCATTGCACCACGTTTCTGGAGGGAAGGTGAGAGCCTTCCCTCTTAGACGCAGAGCATGAGGTAATATTCTGTTAATATGCATATCCATGACTGACATGGGGCCATTATCACAATTTACAAACAGTCCCCTTCCTTCAGAAGGGCAGGAGGAAGAGTCTCCTTCAGCTTTCTCATCACTCCACCAGGCCAGCAGGTCACTCACTCTGGACGCCTTGCCTCCTATACTCTGAACCTAAAGGAATTCCAAGGAAACATCGAGAAACCTGCAAAGGCAGGGGAGAAGGCAGAGGGGAGCTAGGTCATCCAGGTGCAAGAGTCCCTGCCCCTGGGGCTGGGCAGCCCCGATGCATTCTGAGATAGCAACCCCTAGGCCCAGGCTCTGAGCCAGTGACACTTAACAAAAAAAAAAAAAAAAAGGACAAATCCTGAAGACTAAATTAAGGGCCTGATCGCAGCCCAATAACTGCATGTAATTACATAGTGCGCCTCACACAAAGTGCTTCCCAGCTTCCTTAGGGAAGACTGGGAACAGTTTTGCAATGAAGCCTTGTAGAGGTAGTGAGGGACTGAGCCAGGTAAAGGGCCAGGTCAGCCTGGAGCCACAGGAACATGGGGGACCTGGTTTGTCTGGGGGACATGTGGGGGACGGGTTTGTCTCAGCAAAGGCCCCAAAATAAAGGCACAGGTATCAGGATACAGGACAAGAATTTTCCCATCAGCCCCCCTTACTCTACAATCATAGACATCCTAGAAAACTGAGAGCTGAGGGCCCCACCCCCACCCCACCAGCCAGCAGCTAACAGACTGTACATGTTTAACAGAGATATTTAATCAACTGGCCTTCAGGAAGTGGAGATACAGGAAGGGAAATATCACAGGATCTAGAGTATTTCTTCTACTCAAGCACCATGCAATGGGTTTTCTCTTTGACAGATCCTGGTCACATGTGTGCACACATATGGGTGTTGTGTTACTTCTTCAACGGGGTGACCATAAAAACGGTGGCCAAGAGTTCCACATCTTAGTTCCAGTTCTGCCATTATGACTTTGACCAAGCCTCTTAACCTTCTTTAAGATCAAGTTCTGCATCTATAAAATAAGAGAACTGACAGTTCTCTCCTCTAGCCCACTCAAACAGGTGGGTCTCAGAAGGAAAACCTGTTTTAGAGAGGCTGCTATTTTCTTATCTGATAGGCATTCTCTCATTATAGATTAGAAACCTGGGTGACTTACCTACCTGGAAAATTACATTTCCCAGACAACCTTGAAGCTGGAAGTGGCTAATAAGATGTGTGTTGTAGTCTTTAAGTAAGACCTTAAAAGGGCCTTTGTGATATCTGAAGCTCCAACAGCAATTTTGGGCCAGGAAAATGTTAAATTAAGGATAGTGGAACAGAGTGACATAAGGTAACTGTGGATACATCATACTGGCCTTGAACTCTGTACCGATAGGCTTCCTGTACATGAGAAAAGAAACTTTGAAATTATTTAAGTTACTGCTGTCTATGGTCTCTGTTACTAGCAATTGAACACAATTTCTAAGGATTCTGGGCCTGCGTGCATTTATATTCATAAGCTACTCATCAACTACTCACAGATTCACCACCCTCCACCATCAACTACACAGAAGTCACAAAGGTCACAAATCTAGAACCAACAAAGAAACCTTAACGCACAAGATCTTTAATAAAATTAAAGAGAGCTAAAAGAATGGGAGAAAAGAACTGCCATCGGCCCAAGGAGCAGTGGGGAGTCTATGGGACAGAAGGAGGCAGAGCAGAGGCTGCAGCAGATAGAGAAGGCCCTATAGGAAGGGAGGGGAAGCCAAGGGGGACAGCAAACAACCCTGGGGGCTTTAGCTCCACACACCAGCTCAGATCCTCAGATCATCCGCTTCTGATCCCCAGAAGATGCTCAAGGACTGTTCACTAAAGGTGAACCATGGTAAGAACAAAGTTTCCTAGAATATTCAGTACTCCATCACTAAAGGTGAACCGTAGTTTAAGAACAAAGTTTTCTAGAATATTCAGTCACTAAAGGTGAAGCAGGGTAAGAACAGAGTTTTTTAGAATATTCATTATGGGGTGTTAACATGAGAAGCTCTGTCTAATAGGCCTAGTTTCAGTGGTGTTTAACCGACACCACTGCTTACTAGCCATGGCCAAGTCAATTAAACTCACTAGGGCTTTTTCCTGATCCACGAATTGGGGACAATTGCAGTTATCATTCAGAGTTGCTGTTCACTACAGATGACGTATATAAAACTACACAGCTCTCAGCACACAGTAAATGTCTAATCAATAATAGCTCAACAGCCCAAACATATTCCACACAGCAAAGGCAATAATACTGAAATCATTAACTAGGTTCTATAAACTCTATTAACTCAGACAACTACTTTTATTTTCTCATCTACAGAAGAACCTCTGTAAGTTGACCATGTGAGGGACTATAACAGACTGGTCAACATAGGGAGGTGGTAAACATTAGGAACAAGGCCGACTGTATTTTTTTTTTAATTAAATCATAGCTGTGTACATCAATGCGATCATGGGGCACCATACACTGGTTTTATAGACCATTTGACACATTTTCATCACACTGGTTAACATAGCCTTCCTGGCATTTTCTTAGTTATTGTGTTAAGATGTTTACATTCTACATTTATTATGTTTCACATATATCCTTATAAGATGCACCACAGGTGTAATCCCACCAATCACCCTCCTTCCACCCACCTCCCCCCTCCCTTCCCTCCCTTTCCCCCTTCCCCCTATTCTTGGGTTATAAATGGGTTATAGCTTTCATGTGAAAGTCATAAATTAGTTTCATAGTAGGGCTGAGTACATTGGATACTTTTTCTTCCATTCTTTTTTTTTTTTTTTCCTTTTTTTCCATTCTTGAGATACTTTACTAAGAAGAATATGTTCTAGCTAGCCCCATCCATGCAAACATGAAAGAGGTAAACTCTCCATCTTTCTTTAAGGCTGCATAATATTCCATGGTATACATATACCACAATTTATTAATCCATTCATGGATCGATGGGCACTTGGGCTTTTTTCATGACTTAGCAATTAGGAATTGGGCTACAATAAACATTCTGGTACAAATATCTTTGTTATGATGTGATTTTTGGTTTATTTTTTTTTTTTAATTTCTGATTAATATAGGGGTACATATGATTGAGTTACACATTTTCATTTCTTAGACAGTGTCCAAGTTGTTTTGGAGTCGTTCCCCCGAAAGGTGTGCCATGTAACCCTACATTATATCTACTGGGTAGGAGTCTCCTCTCTCCTTTCGCCGTCCTCCACCCTTTCCTTCCCAAATTTAATCATGTTTTCCTCTTGTGTGGGGCTGTAGTTGTTTATCTACTGGTTTCAAATTAGTATTGAGTACATAGGGTGCTTACTTTTTCATTCTAGAAATACTATACTAAGGATAACATTCTTTAACTCCATCCAGATAAACACAAAAGATGTAAAGTCTCCATCTTTTATGGCTGCATAGTATTCCACGGTTTGCATGTCCCACAGTTTGTGAATCCATCCATTGGCTGAGGGGCCCTTGGGTTGTTTTCACATCTTGGCTATTGTGAATTGAGCTGCTCTAAACATTCGAGTGCAAATGTCCTTGGGATAAAATTATTTTTCTTGTAATGGGAATGTGGGAGCAAATGGAAGATCTACTTCTGGCTCTTTGAGAATTATCCAAATTGTTTCCAAAAAGGCTGTGTTACTTTGCAATTCCACTAACAGCGCGTAAGTGTTCCCTTCTCTCCACACCCTCACCAGCATCTGCAGCTTTGGGACTTTGTGATATGGGCTGTTCTCACTGGGGTCAGATGATATCTCAGGGTGGGTTTGATTTGCATATCTGTAATGACTAGGGCTGATGAGCATTTTTTCGTGTTTTGGCCTTTCATCTATTTCATTTTAAATTTGTATTAATGTAAGCACTAAAGGACTTTGTTCATTTAAGCAAGTAGAGTGGAAGAAGTCTTCTAACAACAACGTTCCATGTTTTAAAATTCACTTACAGTTATATGCCAAAAATCATGTAGTGCTCTGCCAGCAAAAACTATTTTTACTTTTCAAAATTTTCAGGAACAAAGAATTAGAAAGAAAGGGATATTTCTACTCTTTGAAATGAAATTACCAACATGGCAATTTACTTTTTCAATATCTGAGGATACCAAAACAGTTTTATGAAGGTCTAACAAATAACTATTAATTATACTTTCATTTTATAATTTAGAAAACTTTTGTTCAATTTAACATATACAAAAAGGATTGAGAAAATTTTAATATTGGTATTTTCAATGAACATTTTCAATAAAATATCTCTTGATAATATACTTTTTTTTAACAATATACTTTTATCATGTGCTTTAAATATATCCTTACCAAATGGAAGGTGCTGATTTATTCAGTTTAAGGAAAAAGTAAAATATTTAACAAAATTAGGCTCTATCATCATACCAATGAACAATCTCAAACCAGGTGAATTTATTTTTTTAATGCAAATAAATATACTAACATGTGTTTTAAAGAATATTATGTCACTAAAAAATAGATACATATCTCCCCCTTGCAAAATGGGTTATGTAAATTAGTCAGGATCAAAATGACATAGAATAAATCTGTCTGTTCTTGTACTTAATTTAGAATAAGGGAACATTATATGTTCCTGAAATTATAAGTTATTCATGAATCGAGGATAGCCTGGAGTCATGGGTAGGTGTGTTTGTGCATGTATTGAGTGCATTCTGGTGTTTTCTATCTGTGAATAATTAGGTAATTACCTAGAGTCATGTCTAATAATCCAGAAATAACTTTACTCATGATCAGACTTTTTCTACATATTTAAACAAAATGAAAGGCAAAGATGTATGTATATATAGAGATATAAAATATTAAAACTCAATAGGCAGCATACAATTTTAATTATTTTGTCAATAAGAGGTAGAAAATATTAAATACCTTATTATATGAAGTACAATGAATATTAATATACTGGAAATATAAATTTCCAGATGTGATTTAATAAAATAGGTTTGAACTACCTTGAACTAATTTGAACTTGAACTAGTTTGAACTAATTAATGCACATCAACTCTGAAAGGAGCCACAGAAAATTTTTAGCTGCTGATTTGATTCAGTTGTAAATGTAAAAATTTGGTAGTCCCTGGGCAGTGCCTATGGCTCAAAGGAGTAGGGCACCAGCCCCATATGCTGGAGGTGGTGGGTTCAAACCCAGCCTCAGCCAAAAACTGCAAAAAAAAAAAAAAAAAAAAAAAAAAAAAATTGGTAGTCCCTGAAAATTTTTAATTTATGTTTATAAATGTGGGCTGTTTCAACTGTTCAAAATTTCCTTTCAGCTAATGATATACCTATACCCTCAAAATAAGTATTGAGACTAGCTAATCACAATTGCTTACATTAAACACTTGGGGAAGAAAGATATTTCAGCTTCCAGCATTCCTAGCCACTCCCTCTGGGGTCTCTCCCCAGACTCTCCCCAACCCCTGCCCAAGGGCAGTGAATTTACCAGCAACAGTCAGAGAAGAGGTTAGACCGTTAAACAGAAATTGAGTAAAAATTACTATCATTCTGGTATGGCTTCAATATCCTCTCCAAAATTCACGTTGAAATGCCAGTGTAACAGTGTGAAGAGACGGAACTTTTAAGAGGTGTGACGAGATGGGGCTCCACTCTCATGCGTGGACAATGCCATTATCATGAGAGTGACTTTGTTATAAAAGTAGCCTCTCTCTTGCACCTGCACTCTCACCCTTCCACCTTTCACCCTTTCATCTCTCAATAGAATAGCCCTTGCCAGAAGCAGCACCATGCTCTGGGACTTCCCAGGCACCAGAACCGTGAGCCAGATAAACTTATGTCCGCCTGTGGTAATGTGTTATCACAGCAGATAGCCAATGCATCGCACTGACTGCATTCTACAATGTACCGTATATACTCGAGTATAAGCCGAGTTTTTTTGGCACAAAATTTGTGCCAAAAAACCCAAACTCGGCACAAATTTTGTGCCAAAAAAACTCAGCTTATACTCAAGTATATACGGTAATAGATCGAAGAGCATCCTTATGAGGCACAAAACTCCTCATACCCGTCACACTCTCCTTCACACTTGTTTCTAATATCTGTAAGGCAGACACTACAGGTCCCAAGGTGAGTGTCTAGTGCCTGATGATTCCCCAAAGGACACTTTCCCCACCTTTGATTAAGGTCTCTAAGAGCAGGAACCTTCTCCTCTGTTAACCATTGTATCTCTCATCTAGTCAGGCACCTGGTGGGTATTTGTTGGGCAAATTTGTGAAGAATAAATTAGTAAATGAGCAAGAATATGAATGTTTTCTCTTGCATCACGTGACACTAGTGATTACAGCATTCTCTTTGAAGGAAAGGTGAATAGC
>CAUYPK010115075.1:0-32403 GCA_963574355.1 Loris lydekkerianus
AAAGTATCCCAAGAATGGAAGAAAAAGTATCCAATGTACTCACCCCTACTATGAAACTAATTTAGGGTTTTCACATGAATGCTGTAACCCATTTGCAACCTAGGAATAGGGGGAAGGGGGAAAGGGAGGGGAGGGAGGGGGAAGAAAAAAAAAGATACATGAGGCTCAGAATGGAAGAAAAAGTATCCAATGTACTCAGCCTTACTATGAAACCCATTTTATGAAAGCTATAACCCAATTATAGCCCAAGAAGAAGGGGAAAAGGGGAAGGGGGGAGGGGAAGGGAGGAGGGAGGATGGGTTAGGGAGAGTAATTGGTGGGACCACATCTATGGTGCATCTTACAAGGGTACATGTGAATGAAAGAATAGGGAGAAGGGGGAGAGGGAGGGGAGGGAGCTGGGCAGAGGGAGGGTGATTGGTGGGATTACACCTGCGGTGCATCTTACAAGGGTACACATGAAACTTAGTAAATGTGGAATGTAAATGTCTTAGCACAATATAACTAAGAAAATGCCAGGAAGGCTATGTTAACCAGTGTGATGAAAATGTGTCAAACAGTCTATAAAACCAGTGTATGGTGCCCCACGATCACATTAACGTAGACAGCTATGATTTAATAAAAAAATTCTCTTCTCTCATAGCTTGAGCCTAAATTATATTGGTTTTCAACGCGTGGAATATGGAATTGTGTGTGAATGAGTGAGTGTGGGGGAGTAGGTAGAGGGGAGTGTGTGTTCATGAGACCCAGAGAAGGCTTTTTAGGGCTCCAAACCACTTTTCTAGTAATAGTAAGGTATTTTTTGCCTTTTTAAGTCTGATGAAGTTTTCACTCAAGGTGTCAAGGTGTGCGTGTGGTTGGGGGGGGGGGGGCACTGAGGTGAACCTGCTGGGGAGGGTACCATGCTTCAGCTGGGCATGACCCTCTCTGCTTACACATAGCCCCAGGATTGGACACTTGACAGCAAAGTACAAAAAAGAGCTGAGTGTTCTGAAATAACTGGCACCCACCGCTGAGGCTGAGTCCTGTCTCCCTCTGTGAGTCTCCATGGCTCACGTGTTCCCTGTCTAGCAACTCCATCCAAATTGCATCCTTCCGTCCCTTCAAATGTCTGTTCGAGATTCCAGAAGGCTCCTCGGGCCCCTCATGCGTCTCCGTGGAGATTTCTCTACTGGATCAGGAGGTTTGAGGGCCTCTAACCAGGCCTGCGGGCTCACAGGCACAGAAGGCGGGGGGTGGCCACCCATGCACACATTCAACTCACTTGCTTGCTCAGAGTTGGGCCGCCGTTCACCGTGCATCCAGTTATTTATTTTTATTTTGACGCAGGGGGGCAACCACCCATGCACATATTTACAAGTGGACGCAAACTCGCAGCGTCTCCTGCCTGCGCTCAGCTCCCAAGATCACAGGCGAAGGCCTCCTTGCTGCAACGAACATTGAGCCATTGGTTCGCTGAGTCCCTCATTCATGCTCGTGTCGGTGCATTCAGGCTCACGTTCGCTCCTGAGCACAGCTGTCGTTCAGCCGCGAGCACACCCACGCGCGCGCACAGCCACAGGCGGTCACTCACGCGTGCATTCCACCCCAGAGGCCTCATTTCCTTACCTACCCTCATTTACCGTCTCGGATTCACCCACGCCTTGCTGCCAGCACGCACACAGCGTCCCCCCTTCCTGCACCCACCCCCTGCATTCCTGGAGATCCCGGCAGCCTTGCGCCCAGCTCTGCCCTACCCCCAACCCCGGAGATTTCCGGGCTGCGCCGCTGCCCGGACCCTGAAGCCACAGCAAACATTTACTTTGGGGCTGGCCGATTAAAGGTTAAATGTCCAAACCTGGAAACCGCGAACGCCTGACTGGATTCCGCGGGGAGGGGGTCGTGGCGGGCGCGGGGCGGGGCGCGGGCCCTAGGGCAGCCTGGGCGCCTGGCTCGGCCTCTCTCCCGGAGGCCCCGGGCCTGCGCGCGGGGCTGTGGCGCGGCGGTGGGGACCCGGGCCCGCGGCTACTGGGCGCAGGCTGGGCAGCGTTTCCGGACGGGGGCGGATCACGGGCGGCGGGGGAGGTGTGTGGGGTGCAGTGGGCCTCGGGGGAGGTGTGTGGGGTACAGTGGGCCGGAGGGCTGGGGCCGGGGCGCGGGCCCGGGTCCGAGGCTGCGGGAGCGCGGAGGAGGTGCGGGGCGCTGGGGAAGGGTCGCAGGCCCGGGACAGAGCCGGCAGGAGCGCGCAGAGCAGATATTGGGGGCACGGGGACTCGGAGGGCACAGGCTACCGAGCCTTAAGGGCAGCGGGCGTGAGGGGCGCTGGGTAGATGGTAGGAGGGGCTGGGGTGATGGGAGGTGGTCGCCCGGCCGGCCGGCGAAGTCTGGGAGCGTGGGCACAAGCCACGCCACAGGGGAAGATTTGCGGGGCGTCCAAATTCGTTCGTGGGGTTGACCTGGGAAAGAGGATGCCAGGGTCTCGAATGAGGTTGGGGCGTAGCAAGCAGGGTGTTGCCTGAGGGGTGGGGCGGGCTGAAGGTGCCGCAGAGTTGCTGGGGAGAAGTGAAGGGCGTGTGCGGGTGCCCGGGGCGCAGGTGACGGGGAACGGTAGGGGGCCCGAGGAATGTGGGTGGGGGCTTCTGCTGCGGGTATGAGGAACAGCGTGCTGCCGCCCACAGGCCTGGAAATCCCCACGCCTCCGCTGGAGACGGCGCCTCTGCTCTGCAGGTGCGTGGCTTGGAGACCCTACCCTCTGCGCCCAGGCGCACGCCGGCCCCTCTGCGCCGAGCGCCTCGGATCATGTCGGGTGAGTATTCCTAGGCCCCTGGGGTTCAGCCTGCCCGTGCCCAGTGTCTCTGGCGAGATCGGTTTGCGCTGGGGAGACCGCAAGATTGCCCCGAACCCCGACTGTCCCACACATTGTCCGGGCAGGGTCTTTCTTTAGGGTCTGGAGGGCGGGGAAGGGGGGGCGCCTGTGAGGCTGCTGGCGACCTGGAAGGGTCCCTGCAGTTGGAAAGGGGTTATTTATAGCATGGGAAGGGGACGCTCGGGTTTCACAGTTTTTCTTCCGTGGAATGTAGCGCTGGAAGTTTGAGTGGGAATAAGCTCCAAGTCTCTGAGATTCTTGCTGCGTGGCAGAAGAATGGGGAAAAGTCTGTAACTCCTAAGACGCCCCTAAAGCTCTGGGGACACGGTGCTTTTGGGTTGCCGGAATTCAGACCAAGGGGTTCCTTCTTTCCAAAAATCCTAGGTTAACTCTCCAACAAGCAGAAGGCCCGGCCCCCAGGGGCAGGTGCGCCCATCTCGCTCGCTGCCTTGGGACTGCAAATTCGTCCCACAGTTGACTTCAGAGACTTAGCATTTGGGGACTGATTGTAACTGCAACCCTTAAGAAAGATTCTGGTCCTGTCTGTCTCGTTTTCTAAATCATTAAGACACTCTTTTTTTGTACCAAACCAGACTGATCATTCATCAGCGTGCTTGAAAGCAAACAAAGAAAACAGATTGCTTTTTTTTTTTTTTTTTTTTTTTTGGTTCAGAGGAGGGGTTTGGTAAATCTCTGAGCTTATTTCTAGCCTGTCTTCTCCTATTCCGGTCTTAGAAAGGAAGATTGTTTGGGCAGGGGCATTAAGGGCTGTTTGCATGAGATGTGCTGTAAAGATTCTGTTCCCAGGAACTGCAGAAAAGATTCTCTGTAAAGATTCTGTCCCAGGGACTGCAGGAAAGATTCTCTGTAAAGATTCTGTCTGGGGGATTGCAGGAAAGATTCTCTGTAAAGATTCTGCTCCGAGGAACTTGCAGAAAGGATTCTCTGTTCTAGGTAACTGCAGAGGGAAAACCGCATGTTCCCCCCTCATCCCCCAGGCGGCCAGGATTGGCATAAGGGCAGCATTCAAGAGGGGTGTTTTGGACACATCTTGATCCACCTTGGAATGGCCTTTAACCCCTTACAGAAAACAACACCCACCTTTGAGTAGAGAGAGGACAGAGGAGGTAGCTCCCATTTTATTTCAGAAAGCAGCTGGAACGCAGGTTTAGCAACTCGTAGAAATAAACATTTCTGGCAGACATTATAGAACTCTGTGCCATCTACGGGCTGGACTTGACTTTGTGAGAATATCTGTTTTCTTGACTTGGAGCCGGAGTATACCGAAAGATTTTCTTCGCCTTTTCCGGCTGGGGCCTGACGCTGAAGGTCAGCAGCTTAGCGCCCTGTTGATGGGGAGTCCCTCATTCAAGGTGGTGGTGTTCAGTCCTGGGGATGTTCTTTGGTGCCGCCCCAAAACTTCAAGTTCCTCCCAGGCAAAGGTGAACACCTGCCAGCCAGTCATCCATCGTTTCTTACATTCAAACCCGCTGGTCCGTAGATCGGTGGTTCTCAACCTTCCTAATGCCACGACCCTTTAATACAGTTCCTGTGGGTTACGACCCACAGGTTGAGAACCAGTGCCTTAGATGGATTTTGCAGCATTCTGTGCGGACCACCTGTGTCCAGTTTTTCTTTGGAGGTGAATCTTTTTCATCCAGGGTGAGATATTTGAGGCTCGGGACCCTAGTTGTTGGAAAGAGGGATCTTTTGTACACTGGTGCTGTCTTGTCTGTGTGTTAATGTATCAACAAATACCCCCTAGAGTGTTCAGCAGCTCCATAAATGCTCTTTCTTTCTTTTCTTTTTCTTTCTTTCTTTTTTTTTTTTTTTTTTTTTTTTTTTTTTTGAGACAGAGTCTCACCATGTCGCCCTTGGTAAAGTGCCATGGCCTCACAGCTCATAGCAACCTCAAGCTGTTGAGGGTAAGCGATTCTCCTGCCTCAGCCTCCCAAGTAGCTGGGACCACAGGTGCCCACCACACCTGGCTATTTTTTCATTGTAGTTGTCATCACTGCTTAGCAGGCCCAGGCCAGGCTGGAACCCCCCAGCCCTGGTGTATTTGGTCAGTACCCTAGCCACTGAGCTACCAGCACCGAGCCAAAATAAATATTTTAACTAATCCTCTGCATAAGATACAGCATACTTTAACTTACAAAACAGAAAGCCAAAAAATTATTCCCTAGCTATTAAAATATTTCTACTTAGTAAAATGGGAATGCAAAAAAAGTAACAAAATGTTCAGTACAAGTAACTTAAAATAAATGTTTCCTAAAGTAGCAAAGATGTTATATCCAAACTAGTTAATGGATATTCATAATGAAGGAACACTAAGACATACAAAGTTCATACTGAAAATAATGGAAAAGGCTAAACTATGATTCTTTAAGAGGGATTTTAATTCTCCACCTCTGATATGTACTCCAAGTCTTTTCCCAAGCTCTTTATCTTTCTCTCTTCCTCTGCTTTGTTTCATCCTTACACCCTTGCTTTTCATTCTGGTGTTTATGTATTTTGTTTTGAGAGAAGATGAAGGCTGAGCTGGAAAGGCATAAGATAATAGGAATAAACAAGGGAGAAAGAAAATCACTATGGTTTATTTTTTCTCCTCACACTGAATCCCTAAATATATCACCATTATCATCACTACAAAATGTTACCAATCCCATTTTCTAAAGCTAAGAAAAAACTAAATTTCCTGGAGTCACAACCTAATCTAAAGAAAAGAAAAGCAAACCAGCCAGGCACAGTGGCTCATGCCTGTAATCCTAGCACACTAGAAGTCTGAGGTGAATGGATTGCTTGAGCTTAGGAGTTCGAGACCAGCCTGAGCAAGAATGAAACTACATCTCTACTAAAAGTAGAAAAAGAACTAGCTGGGCGTAGTAGTGCATGCTGGTAGTCCCAGCTACTCAGGAGGTTGAAGCAAGAGGATTGCTCAAGCCCAAGAGTTGGAGGTTGCTGTGAGGTATGACACCAGTACCCAGCACTCTACCCAGAGTGACAGAGACTCTGTCAAAAAAAAAAAAAAAAAAAAGAAAGAAAGAAAAGGAAGGGGTGCGGCGCCTGTAGCTCAGTGGGTAGGGCACCAGCCCCATATACGGAGGGTGGTAGGTTGGAACCTTGCCCCAGCCAAATTGCACAACGAAAAAAAAAGGGCGGGGGGGGAACCAACTATGGGCTTGCAAACCACCTTGACTATAATACAAAGCTATAGCTAATTACAGTGACATGAACGTTGGTCAAATGGTGGAGCAGTAAGTTATTTAACAACTTGCTAGCCTAGGAAACAACATCAGTTAAATAACTTTAAACTCTAGCGTTTCATCCACTAAGCACAGAAAATATCAAGGTTTTCCTAAGACACATACTACTAGGAGACAACTATACTGGCAGATAAGCATCTGGTAATTACCGAGAGTTTAAAGATATAATTTCATGATACAGTACATGATATACTTCTATGGAAAAAACAGAATGAGAATTTGGCAAGAAACTTATTTATTTGTCTGAACTACAAATAATTCTGTAAAACAGTCTCCCATTCCAGAGTCCTTTTGACCCCAGTGGTAAGTCTCTGAACTGGACTGCTACTTCAGCTAGGGGCCTCCCTATGCTAGTAACAGTAATGATTTTTCCTTTGTAAAACATTTGACTGATTCTTGGCAAACACTGTCATAAAAGCGGAACATAACAGCAACGCTAGTACAATCCTATGCTCGTCCTTGTACACATTTTTCTTCCTTAGTTTTCCTTAATCATGAAGAGGCAGAAAGAAGGGGGAAGAGAAAGAAAGTGCAGGGGGAAATGATGACAAAAGCTCAAATCCTAGGATTTATACGCTAAATAGATTTTTCACCCCAAAACTTAGCCATAATCTTCTGAAGGCAAATGTCCTTTGTAACTCCCCCTTCCGTGGTTGCCACTTTTTCTAAACCGCAGGCCTTCCTGACTTGTAGCAGGGCCAAACCAGATTATAGTTATGTGGTAGGTTCTGTCAGGCGAGCTTTGACGAGGTCTCAAAATAGACCCTGGGTACCAGCCAGGGAAACTGCCACTCACAAGTTTCAACTTCATCATACTTTAGCCCCTCGGCACTTTTTTTTTCCTCTAGTCTCTCTCATTTCAAAAGGGCAAAGGATCCTGAACTTCCTCCTGGCCAGGAATGACCTGTAATACATCAAAATTAAACATTTAAACCTCTTCTCAGGGTGGGGGAGATGATTAAACAAAAATTAAATCTCCCTTATTCTGTTCACAAATGCTGTGCAAAACAAAGACAACCTATACCTACTTTCTGACTTGAGAAATCAATTCATAATAGCACTCTGGTGTGTCTGCAAAAGAAGTTTTAGATAACAAACTCCACAGAGATTTATTTTATAATGAACAGACTAGAATATAGAAGATAACAGAAGAAGAGAGGAGGTAGGCTATTAATTTCTCTTGTGACTAATAACATAGCAGCAGACCTCAGCAAGGCAAGAATTTAAACTATATGCAGTATGTCTAATTGATACTGGTCATAAAATCAACCTACTATAAGATGTAGCCATTTATTTATTGCCAAATATATAGTTTGCATATGACACCATCAGTCTTTAAACCACAATCTTTCTATTATTACCATCACAAATAAAATAAACCTGACATTCAAATGCTTTAAACTGCCTTATAAAATACATTTGCAAATGTGTGTGTGTGTGTGTGTGTGTGTGTGTGTGTGTAGAGACAGGATACAATGGCATGATTACAGCTCATTGTAACATCAAACTCTTGGGCTCAAGGGATCCTGCCTAAGCCTCCCCTAGTAGCTAGAACTACACCACACCCAGCTCATTTTAGAGACAAGTTCTCACTATATTGCCCAGGCTGGTCTTAAGCAATCCCCCCATTTTAGCCTCCCAAAGTGCTGGATTACAGACATTGAACCAATACACTGACCTTCCCAAATAGCACTAAAATATTTTTTTCCCACTTTAAAATTTATGTTATTGTTGTGTTTTTTTTAATTTTATTTCAGAATACTATGGGGGTACAAACAGTTTGGTCACACAAATTGCTTTGATACCATTTGAGTCAATGTTAAAAGTGTGCCCATCACCCAGAAAGTGTGCATTATACCCATTAGGTGTGAATTTACCCTTTACAATAAATTTCTATCCTTGTTAATAAAGTGGTATTTCTTTTTTGGGGGGGGGGTATTTCTTTTTTTTAAAAAAAAAAAAAAGGAAGGAAGAAATAAATCTTTTCATTTTCATAATTTAAGTACCTATTTACAGTCACTTCTGGAAATACATTCCACATACATACTTACAAACTAGTACAAAGACTTGTGTATGAACTTTTCATTATAACAGGCTAAAAGCAATCTAAATGTATATTAATTGGGAATGGTAAAAAAATTATGGTTGATCTACACTACACATCCTACTTTCAAAAAACAGAACATCCAGTCTCTTGAAAAAAATAAGATGGAGATATGTGCTAACACTGAGAGATCTTCATGCATCAAAGACAAGAATAAAAGGTACAGGATACTTCTCCTAAGCATATGTGATTGTATATATTATATAATAGAAATCTGGAGAGGAATACGTAACAGTGGTTGCTTGGATTAGGGGGTGGGGAGACAGAAATGATAGGAGTTTGTCCAACTTTCTTCTCATCATATAACATTTTCTTTTTAAATGTTTTATCACTTTTTTTTAATTGAGACAGAGTCTCACATTCTCACTCTATATATACCACTTCTATCCCCTTCTTAACCATCTCTACTTTTATCTATTACTTTCCCTACCCACTAGACTAAAACAAAAGCACGCATATGTAGCAAGTTTCAGAGTTTCTCTAAGAAACAGAATTGTCTCTTGACCCTCCACCAAAATAAATAATAAAACAAATGAAAAAGTATAACACAGGACCCCAGTTGTTAGCCTAGCATTTGATTCCCTTTAGGTCTAGCCTAATTTATTACAGGCCAAAAAGTTTTAAAAGTGAAAGTGCAATCATGTGCAAGCAAAAACTTCACTTCCAAAGGTGTCCTGTTATCTCAAAGGGAAATATGAAGAAAATAACAAAGCTTTTTTACTTACAAGGTAAATTTGGCTCAATTCCTACCTTCGGAAGTTTTAGAAGATGTGTTTTAAATGATGGTTACACAGTCTATTCTTATTTAAAAATGAATAAGGTAGTATATTTTTCTGGTTAAGGAACCACCTCTCCATCTAGATCAGGCATCCCCAAACATTTTAAACAGGGGGCCAATTCACTGTCCCTCAGACTGTTGGAGGGCCGGACTATAGTTTAAAAAAAAACAACTATGAACAAATTCCTATGCACACTACACATATCTTATTTTGAAGTAAAAAAACAAAACGGGAACAAATACAATCACACCGCCTCATGTGGCCTGCAGGCCACAGTTTGAGGACCCCTGATCTAGATTGTCCAGAGAGAAAATAACTACTACCTAAAAGGAAAAGGTAATGAAATGGCCTCTATTTTGTAGGTACAATGAATAGTACTCCTAAGATAAGGCCAGAACGTTAATTCCTTTTTTTTTTTTTTTTTTGAGACACAGTCTATGTCGCCCTCAATAGAGTGCATCACAGCTCACAGCAACCTCAAACTCTTGGGCTTAAGCAATACTCTTGCCTCAGCCTCCCAAGTAGCTAGGACTATAGGTGCCCGCCACAACACCCAGCTATTTTTGTGGTTGTAGTTTTCATTGTTGTTGGACAGGCCCACGCTGGGTTCGAACCCACCAGCCCTGATGTATGTGGCCAGCACCCAAGCCGCTGAGCTACAGGCGCTGAGCCAGAACTTTATTTCCTCTTAAAGGATCCTCATCAACATTCTCAGCACACTGCAAGAATTATTTTTTTCTATACATCAATTCTGTTTCTTCTCACACTAGGGGCAGAGTAAAAAATTCACAAAGAGCTTTGCAAGATAATCCTTCCCTCTTGCTAAATTCATTTCTAGTAATGGGTTTGTTTTTGAAAGAGAAAAAGAGAGAAAAAGGAGAGAAGAGGAACTTTGCAAAATATATTCTCCATATTACTTTTTTCTTTCATTATGGAAATGCTTATATACTGCTCTAAAAGGTTTCCCTTGCACATCTACCTATCAAGACTGCCAGTTATGGTGGTTTCCACAAGGGATTTTCCAAAAGGGAATCTCTGTTTACAGAGAACTGAAACTCTTAAGTCACTATTAGCTGGACAAAAATCAAAAGCTACATTAGGAAACATTCTAAATAAAAGAATCGATACCCAAAGTTTTAAAAATATATAGTAAAAAATTAAAGGAATTTGGTAAGCCAGACCAATAGAATAAACTTGCCATAACTAAAGTTCTTTATAAATGAAAATCAAGGTAAAATAAGCTGAATTCCAAAAGAAGGAAAAGAAAATCAAGGCTAAGAGAATCGATAACTTTGTGATTTCATTGTCATTTCTTTCACAACATTTTGAAAACCAAAAATGATCAAATTACATTTCAGCAATGGGAAGTTATTTCTAATTTAAAATGAATCCACTCCAATAATAAATCACAACTTTAATTCATACTTCCTTTTGTAAAAGAACTTAAATTAAGAACTCAACATAGCCTCATTCTCCATTTTTAAGAAAAGAATCACAAAAATGGGTGATGAATAATCAAAAGACTATTTTGTATAGTGCAAATTCTTTCAGTGAACTTTTTCATACCTTAGTGATGGTAGCTGTCCTTTGCACTGACATTTATTTTACTTCTAGACCCCTTCATTTATCTTCCCACATCTGGCAAAAAAAAAAGAGGGGGAGGGTTAAGTCACAACAATCACTTAAAAACAAACTACTCTAAATCCAAGCATTCTGCAATACTTCAACTTTTATTTCCTTACCATCCTTCATGACAATAAATGTCCAGCAACAAACCTATAAGAATGTAATACACTTCCTATATCATTAGGAAAAGCTTCCCTTTAGATAGGCAAAAACAAACTTAGCTCTACTCTATTCAACTTTAAGATTCATATCAAATGATTCACAAAGTGAGTGACCTAACTTCCAAATGAATCATGCTTTCCAAATACATGAGGGTATTATACTAGGTCATCATTTCTCTCTGTTAAACAAGGTTAATTCTGCAAGACTTTCAAGTCACAGCAAACAGAGTCTGCCTACAAACTCTATCTGCAACAATGCATTCACCAATAATTGCACCTTTCCGTGCAGATTCATTCCCAAAACAAAAATAGTATCTTGGAAAAAGATGATAAACACTGGTTAAGAAGTTATCCATCCATACCCTGAACTCCATCTCTTCTGTTCCACTTCTGCATCTACATTCTTTTCCCATCGGGATAACGTAAAAAATTAATAGTCACTAGCACCTGAATAAACATCTTTTCATCAATTAACCTACTCCGGTTTTGTTTGTTTGTTTACAGCAGAAATGCTGAGTCATTAAATAGAAAACGTCAAGAAAACGAAATACAAAGTTTTCCCTAACCATATCTCAGAAGCCTGATATTTATATCTCCCACGGTGGAAAAAGCAAAGCACTTTGACTTTTTCCCCCCGAAGAAAGAAAAAGAAGTAGGTTCCCTTAGTTCTCCCAGTTTCCTGGTGGACATCCACAGCACAAGGATGTCAGGTCTGACTGGCGCTGTAAAACTTAATCTGAGTATGAATAATGTCCCATACTAGTCAAGCATTAACCCCGACCCTCCCAACAAGCGCCTGTTAAACCCTCGCTTCAGTTCGAGTCGACGAGGAAGAAGTGAAAATTCCATAAAAATGCTACGCCCTCCAATGACCTGACACCTTTCCCTGGGTTGTTGGTCCGGGACAGAACCAAGTGTGGCTTGTGGCGTCTAGGGCAGAACAGAAGCAGCCTCGGGCACCCGAAAGAGACATCTGCCTAATTTAATTCCTCCTACAATGGGAGAGATACCTTCCCCCTCCCCCGAGCGGAGAAGAGAATGAGCATTAGAAATCAGGCGTGAAGCTTCAGAAGGCAGCAGGCAGGGGGCGACCCCGGCCCGGTGGCCCGATAGCCCGCTAGGCGCTAGCCAGTTTCCAGGGAATCCTGGCCTATAGCAAGAGTCGGTAGCATCAGGGATCTCACAAAGCTGCGGAGGCCGGGAATGGGGCCCCCAGCTCCTTGCTCCAACCGCGACTGCAGGAGGAGCGGCCCTTACCTGTGTCTGGGCGCGGGCTCTGGCTTAGTCGTCGGCCGGGAAGGGCCGGATCGCAGCTCGCCAACCGGACGCCCTCCAGGGCCAGGGACGAGGAGCGCGGCTGGACAATTTGGTCCCGGGTTCCTAGTCGGGTGGACCGGGACGTACCCGGCGGCTCCCAGTGCCAATGGACAGCTGGTCAGTTACGCCGGTGTGCCCTCAGCTTCTAGGCTGGGACAGCGGGAACCGGCCCACGGGAGGAGCCGCAGCCGGAGCGCCAGGCAGGGAAGGCAAAGGAGGGGCGGGGCCAAGGGGTCAACGACCCGCTCACCCGGAAGTAGTTGTGGTCGCGGCGGGCGCGAGTGCCGCAGGCCACAGGCCTGGCTTAGGCCCGGCGGGGCAAAGTACCCTGGGCGGTCCCGCGGCGAGCTGCGCGTCGGACCAGCGGTTGACATTTCCCAAACGGCTATGTTCCTGCCTCCCTGCCACGCCAATGCGAGCCGTGGGGAATGCGCGGAAGGGAGGGCGGCGAGGCCTGTCAGCAGGGCGGGACCTGGGCCTCTGGTCGGGTGGAGGCCTTGGGGGGGTCCTTTACATCAGCGATTCCTTCCCAGCCCCTTCGACCCCAGAACCAGGCCAGTAAAGTGAACTGTTACGTGTCGGGATTCAAGGCTGCAACTGTTCTGGTCGCCTCTAAACTGTCCGGCCTGTTGAGCTTGGGTAAGTGAGCTGGCGTTGTGCTCTGACTGTAGGGAATAACTATGCAAGGATGGGTGTGGTTGAAATGCCAAAACCTTATTTCCATAATGAAAGTGTGTGATCCTAAAATTGTTAGGGGGGCGGAGAAAGGAGTATAGAGTCAGTTAAAAAGCCAATAGATAGATTTACTGTCATTTATTATAGAAATATCTATTGAGGCCCATCAGGTTCAAGGCACTTGGAAAACAAGCAAACAAACAAGATAATGACAGATTAGGGTAAGGTTCTGCCGGAAACACAGGGATGAGAAACATTCTGTGCACCAGACCTTTTTGGCTGAATAGGCTGGCTAGAGAAGATCTCAAGGAGAAAGTGGTAGCAGAGTAGCCTCCTGACGGAAAAGGCAGAACTTTACATATAGGGCTTCTGGGTTCCAGAACCTCCCTGAATAAACCAGTATTCACCACGTCTCAACCACACCCACTTGCTTTCTTGTTGCCTACAGTCAGAGCGCCACCCCAGGCCACTTACCCAAACCCACCTTGAACTGGCAATTATACCAATTACATAACTAGCCCTCCCTCGTCATAGAGTCAGAAGAGCTGGGCATGTTAAGAGACCGTATATAAAACTTGCTAACCTTTTAAGGCTGGAGTGCTGTGGCGTTAGCCTAGCTCACAGCAACCTCAAACGCTTAGGTTTAAGTGATTCTCCTGCCTCAGCCTCCCAAGTAGCTGTAACTACAGGCATCCACTACAATGCCCAGCTAATTCTTCTATTTTTAGTAGAGCCAGAGGCCTTGCTCTTGCTCAGGCTGGTCTCAAACTCCTGAACTCAAGTGATCCTCTCATCTTGGCTTCCCACAGTGCTAGGATTACAGGTGTGAGTAATTGCCCTAGCCCTTAGGGTTATAGGGTTATTCATATATATGCCTTGAGAGACAAATTTGTTAACTTTTCACTGTTTCTCTTTTTGTGTCACTATTTTTCTCAGACCTATGAGTAAAATTTAAAATTATAAAATTTACCTTGGCTTAATAGATTGTTCTTCCTAAAAGATCATACTGTGTTATGATCTGAATACAAGAATTAATGGTATCCTTTGCTAAATCAAATGAAGACAAAATAAATCCCTGACTTGAAGAGGATCAATTCAGGTACTAATGTATTACATGAATAAGCCAAATGTTTATTAAATATTAACTTATAATTAATGAAAAGATTGGGTACTATTAGGGTTAGATTATTTTGTCATTTTACTCCTTAACCTCTTATTTTGGTTCATGCCAGAAAGAAATATTTTCCAGTGTCGTCTTGGGAAAACAAACTGGGAGGGAGCTAACACTTACTATCTACTATTTATACAATATTATGCTAGGCACTTAAACATATCTCAATACTAGGACTAATATTGAGGTATGGATATTATTTTATCTCTTTTAGTAACAAAGACACTGTAGTTCAGAGAGATTATGACTTGCCTAAGATAACAGAACTAGTTATTAGGAGAGCCAGAATTTGAACTCAGGTCTGTCTGGCTCTAGTTTCCCTTTTTCTTCACATCCTACTGCTGTACTTACTTTAAGAAGGAAAGATAAATGGAGTGTTCAGCCACACAGATTTTTATATTGGTTGTAGCATTTTTCCTATGAAAATATAGTTTAAAGTAGAATAATATAGAACAGTTTTGGAACTTCTCTATACTTACTTCTCCCTGTATATTTGTCATCTATTTTGCAAGATAAAAAGACCCAGGAGTTTGAGGTTGTTCTGGGCTAGGTTGATGCCATGGCACTCTACCCTGGGCAACAGAATGAGACTGTTTGAAAAGAAAAAACAATAAGGAAAAATCCCAGCTCTTTTCCATAGTGGCTTTATATTCAGACTCTATGTGATAGTAAGACAATTCTCAACAACTTCTACATTCAGCCCAGTCCAAGTCCAGCAAGAAACAGTAGCCTCTGGATTCACTGAACCAATTTTGAGTTACCTTTCCATCCCTTAACAAATAAATGTAACAAGGAAAATTCTGTGCTGTGATTGGCCAAATTTGAATCATATGCTTTACCTCTGGTTCACCCAAAGAGCATGGACTATCAGGAGTAACTCCCCACAGAAAAAATGGGGTACTGTCACCAAAATAAGGAAATGGATACTGATGGTCAAAAAACAATACCTTACTACACCAATTAACTCAAAGGCCTAAGCATTGTTCCTTAAGCTTTTAGAAGAAGTTATTAATGCATGCCGTGGCACTCACTTTGGATGTCTGCCAACTCCGTACACAATACTGCATTTTTTCCCCTGAATCATCAGCTGTCATATATTCAGTTGTCACTGATGGGAACATCACAAAAGTAAATGCAATGCATAAGTATAAAAGTAAACCAGCTAGAAAGGTAAGTATTTCAGCACATCACTCTTCAGGACACTCCTACCTGATATTGCAGGTAGTTTCATGTCTTTTTCATTCTTTCCTATTGTCTGCTTGAAACATTTATTTGCCCTCAGTGCCCTAGGGGCAGGGTGGCAACTAAGATGCCTTAGAAACCACAGCAGAAACTAGTAACAATGAATCAGCTTAAGTTCATCTACTAGAAGGAAATTACCCAAAATAGAACCTTGAAAAGAAAATGTATCTACCAATATGTCTATTTTCTACTCAGCTTCCTTTTCTTTTTACACTAACATGTTATATGCCCTACATGATGTTTGGACTACCTTATATATATAACATTTTAAAATATCTTAGTTCAAAATTTGCTGCAGAAAATGGATTACTTTGGTGTAAAGAGAATGTTGACTCTATTATTCTGGAATTTGAGATAGCTTCTCTAGTTTGCTGCTTCCGTGGACACCAAACATAACATTCTCTGTTCTAGGACGTGCTTCAAGTTGGTCATAAGACTGGCAGAAAATCAAACAAACTAAATGAATAGTTGTTGAAAGTAATCTCACATCCTGGAGCTGTGCATGCCATGGAATATCCAACTTCTTTAACAAGCACAAACCTGATCAATATCTCTGCCCTGTGGTTCTGTCCAACAGAGTTTTGTGTTTTGGAAATCGGATATATAAAAGTACATATAATAATGAAATCATTATAGAATGTAGCCATTAAAATTTCTATTGTAGGACAAAGTGAGGTGACATAGTATAAGGTTTACCATGTATTTGAATATAAAAAGTAGGTTACCAAAAAATTTGTTTCAGATTTTGTTGTTTTTTTTTGTTTGTTTTTATTTGCCTTTTTCATTTTTGAGACAGGGTTTGCTGCTTTGCCCAGGCTAGAGTGCCAATCATGTCATCATAGCTCACAGCAACCTCAAATTCCTGGGCTCAAGTGCTCCTCCTGCCTCAGCCTCCCTAAGTGTTAGACACTGGCCACCATACCTGGCCCTATAATGTTTTATTTAATATTATACAGAGAAAGAAAAATACTAGAAAAGATACCCAAATGTTAACCTTAAGATATAAAATTATCACTGATTTTATTTTATTTTGCTTTTCTAAATATTCCAAAATTAAATGTACTATATCTGTAATCAGATAAATTAATTTTCTTTAATGTTTTTTATTTGTATAAATTTAAGGGTACAAGTGCAGGTTTCGTTTCTTTTCTTTATTTCTTTTTTTTTTTTTTTTGTAGTTTTTGGCCGTGGCTGGGTTTGAACCTACCACCTCCAGCATATGGGCCTGGCGCCCTACCGCTTTGAGCCACAGGTGCTGCCCCCAGATAAATTAATTTTTGAAGAAAAATTTTTTATAATAGTGCTATGGTCTAAATGTTTGTGTCCTCCCAAAACTCACATGTTGAAATCTTAACCCCTAAGGTGATAGTATTAAGAGATGAAGCGGGGGTGGCGCCTGTGGCTCAGTGAGTAGGGCACCAGCCCCATATGCCGAGGGTGGTGGGTTCAAACCCAGCCCCAGCCAAACTGCAACAAAAAAGTAGCTGGGCGTGTGGCAGGCACCTGTAGGCCCAGCTACTCGGGAGACTGAGGCAAGAGAATCACCTAAGCCCAAGAGCTGGGGGTTGCTGTGAGCTGTAACGCCAGGGCACTCTACCAAAGGGCCATAAAGTGAGACTCTGTCTTTATTAAAAAAAAAAGAGAGAGAGAGCGATAGAGAGATGAAGCAGTTAAGGGGCGGCACCTGTGGCTCAAGGGAGTAGAGCACTGGACCCATATACCAGAGGTGGCAGGTTCAAACCTGGCCCCCAGTCAGAAACTACAAAAATTAAAAATAAAATAAATTAAAAAAAAAAAGAGAGAGATGAAGCAGTTAAGACATAATTAGGTCTTCATATCTCACCAAATTTCTGTTGTTTATAAGCCACCCAGTCAATGGTATTTTGTTATAGGAGGCCAAATGGGCTATGATAAATACCAATACCAAAGAGTCAAGTTATGCAAAAGATATAACTAAAAATTTGATTGAATTTTGATTCTCACTGCTCAAAAACCATTGTATATTTTTCTCTTGCATACAGCATTCATTCTTTCATTTTAGAAAATCATGTACTGGACCAGGCACAGTGGCTCACACCTGTAATCCCAGCACTTTAGAAGGCCAAGGAAGGAGGATTGATTGAGCCCTGAAATTCAAAATTGCAGTGAGCTATAATTGTACCACTGCACTCCAGCCTAGCGACAGAGCAAGAACCTGTCTCTTAAAAAGAGAAAAGAAGGGGCAGCGCCTGTGGCTCAGTGGGTAGGGCAGCAGGTTCAAACCCAGCCCCAGCCAAACTGCAACAAAAAAATAGGCGGGCATTGTGGTGGGCACCTATAGTCCTAGCTACCTGGGACTGAGGCAAGAGAATCGCCTAAGCCCAGGAGTTGGAGGTTGCTATGAGCTGTGTGACACCATGGCACTCTACTAAGGGCGATAAAGTAAGACTGTCTCTACAAAAAAAAAAGAGAGAGAGAGAGAGAGAGGAAAATTATGTGCTGGATGCTTGGAGTAAATACCCATACAGATGTGGCTCCTGCCCTCCTAGAACTACCTGTCCAGTGGAGATACAACAAATAAACTGATGGAAACAATCCAGCAAATCACAGTCAATAACAGAATTTCATGCATTATCCGTTAAATCACCTACACCCTTTAAACATCAGTCTGGCTTTGGACATAAGCTAACAAGTGTATAGAACTCACACACAGTGGCACTATTAGTTATTGCTTCAGTTTGAGCAGTATTCCTATGGTTGTCCACAGAGTAGTAGTCAATCATTTGAGTAGTATTAAATTATTTGAACATTTGCTCTTATTTTATGAAAATGCAATTATAAATACTAGTTATAGGAGATGTAGGTCTTACAAATGTAACTTTAATGATAGAAAGATGGACATTATTATTAGGTATGCCAGAAGCAGTGGATCTTTAGCCCTCATTCATTAAATGAAGGCCAGTAAACTGAGTGAAGGAAAAGAGGAAAATTAGAGAACAGGTAGAGAATTCAGGAAATACTCATTATTAAAGTCTGTGCCTAAAAGTTCATGTATGTTTAGAGATTACAGTCTTAGCATTTTAGTTCTTCAGGAAAGGATCCCTCTTTAAAACAAGTAAGTTTTTTTTAAAAAAGTAAAAATTAAATAAAAAATAAGTAATTTTATTGTTTATTACATACACATTCAAGTATGCTTTATGTTAGAAAGTTGGGAACCATGTGGGTGACCATTTCCTATAGTGTATATCCTAAGTTACTTACCACATCAATGGTGTTAAAATCAACAAGTTTAGGCCACGTGTGGTGCCTCAAATCCTAGTACTCTGGGAGGCCAACGCAGGTGGATTACCTGAGCTCACAGGTTGGAGACCAGCCTGAGCCAGCGGGAGACCTCATCTCTAAAAATATCCGGGCATGGTGGCGGGTGCCTATAGTCCCAGCTACTTGGGAGGCTGAGGCAAGAGAATTGCTTAAGCTCAATAGTTTGAGGTTGCTGTGAGCTGTAACACCATGGCACTTTACTGAGGGCGACATAATGAGACTCTGTCTCAACAAATAAACAAAACAATCTTAAATCATGTATATTGAGATCATACAATCAAGAATATATGAGCCATCTGTAAAGTATTTTTGCCACCATTCCCCCTAATTTTAAATTTGAATCCAGTCATATCTCTAAATTTAACAGTTTATTAGAGGAAAGGAGAGTGAACAATGGAGGAAGATATCAACACCAAGAAGCACAATCAACTAAACCCAGAATGTGGAAAGTCCTGTAGAACAAATGACAGGATTTTTTTCAACAAATAAATTAGCTTTAAGTTAAAAGAGATTTAAGAGACATACAACCAAATACAGTATGTGGATCTTGATTTACCAAACCAATTATAAAAATTCCCTTTTGAGTCAACAGGGAAATTTTGACTAGATACTAAATACTAGATACTAAGAAATCAATATTAATTAAGGATTAATAATTTTGTCAGTGTCATAATGATAGTGGGGTTATGTTTTTGAAAACAATCTATTTCTATTAAACATATATATACCAAATTATTTAAGGATGAAATTTTATGATCTCCAGTATTTCCTCCAAAATACTCCGGAGGGGAGGAGGAAAGTGGCAAGACAGAAGTAAGATGAGAGGTGGTAAGTATCAAAGCTACTCAGCTTTTTTTCTTTTCTTGGAGACAGTCTCACTTTGTCATCCTTTGTAGAGTGCTGTGATGTCATAGCTCACAGCAACCTCAAACTCTTGGGCTGAAGCGATTCTCTTGTCTCAGCCTCCCTGGGACTACAGGCATCCACCACCATGCCCAGATATTTTTAGAGATGAGGTCTCCTTTTGGCTCAGGCTGGTCTCTAACCTGTGAGCTCAGGTAATCCACCTGTCAGCCTCCAGAGTGCTAGGATTACTGGCATGAGCCACTGTGCTCGGCATGGATACATGGGGTGGGGGGAATGATGCCATCTTTTCTTTCATTCTTTTTGCTCTGTTTGAAAATTTCCATAAGAAGTTAAACTTCAAGTAAGTAAATAAACAGAAGCTTTAGAGCAACTTGTATACCTGGCTGATGCTTTGGGGAAGAGACGGAGTAAATGAATCCCAAGAACTATAATATTCGGATTCCCTAAGCCACTTGGAGTTGGGTGCTCTCGTCTAAAGGTATAACACTAAAGAAAGGGACGTCTCTCTTTATTTGTGGAAGCACTGAGAGGGAGGTATACCTGTGTCAGACACATAAGGATCAAAAGCTCACTCCAAGTCCCTTTTTTCTGAGGGCTTGTGTGTCAGCAAGGGTTCACAGTGGTGGTGGTGGGAGATTGGGTCTTAGGCTACAATTATTTCAAATTGGGGCTTTAGTAGCTAGTTGTAAGGATTGCTTAACTCCTGTGGGCAGTAGTGGAAGTTGATAAGGGCATGGTTTTTCAAGGCCATAGCTAAGACAAAGGTATTGCGAATGTTTCAAAGTCAGTAACCCAAGGCTCCCAAATACAGTAGCACCTTCCAGAGCAGCAGTTCTCAACCTGTGGGTTGCAACCCCTTTGTAACAATGAAAATACATGGCGGCATTAGGAAGGTTGAGAACCACTGTTCCAGAGCAATCAGTTGTGGTGTGGCTACTGTGATTCCTAACTGTATTGGGGAAAAAAAAAAAGGTCTAGATTTCCCACTAATCTAGGTGGGTAGATCTTGAGTTGACAAGCCAGAGACGTCTCTATGGACAATGTGTGTTCTTGAATTGCATGATTGTGTTATTATATTTTATGGAAACAACTCTTGACTATGATTCAGAGGTATGACTGTAGTATTCCTCCCACTCCCTTGTCCCTTGTGTAATCTTGAGCAGGTTGATCTTCTTTAAATTAGGATAATAATACCATGCCTGTCTACCTCTAGGGTAGATATGAGGATTATAAACGATGATATGCAAAACTATAATTTTTGTGAACTATCAAATGCTACACAAATAAAAGATCATTATTAATGTAAATGACTAAGTGATTTATATGTTTAAGTCTCTTATTTTCCTTGATTCTGTGTTCACAATAAATATTTAATTAGTATATTATAAAGTTAGTCAAGAAACAATTTTTTCTTTTTTTAATTAAATCATGGCTGTGTACATTAATGCAATTATGGGGTACAGTGTGCTGGTTTCATACACATCTTAAAATACTTTCATCAAACTGGTTAACATAGCCTTTACCACATTTTCTTAGTTATTGTGTTAAGACATTTATATTCTACACTTAGTAGGTTTAACTTGTACCCTTGTAAAATGCACCGTAGGTGTGGTCCCACCAACTACCCTCCCTCCAACCATTCTCTTCCTTCCCCTCCCCTCCCTCTCCTCTTTCCCCTTTTTCTTGGGCTATAGTTGGGTTATAGCTTTCATATGAAAGTGTGAGTGATTATAAATTGGTTTCATAGTAGGGCTAAGAACATTGGATACTTTTTCTTCCCTTCTTGAGACACTTTGCTAAGAACAATATGTTCCACCTCTATCCATGTAAACATGAAAGAAGTAAAGTCTCCATCTTTTTTAAGGCTGCATAATATTCCATGGTGCACATATACAACAATTTATTAATCCATTCATGGGTCGATGGGCACTTGGGCTTCTTCAGTGACTTAGCAATTATGAATTGGGCTGCAATAAACATTCTGGTTCAAATATCTTTGTTATAAAGTGATTTTTTGGTCTTCTGGATATACACCTAGTAGAGGAATTGAAGGATTGAATGGCAGGTCTATTTTTAGATCCCTAAGTGACCTCCAAACATCTTTCCAAAAGGAATGTATTAGTTTGCATTCCCACCAGCCATGCAGAAGTATTCCTTTTTCTCCACATCCACGCCAACATCTCTGATTTTGGGATTTTGGGATGTGGGCTAATCTTACTGGAGTTAGATGATATCTAACTTCTAACCACTTCAAGTGGTTTTGATTTGCATTTCTCTGATAATTAAGGATGATGAGCATTTTTTTATATGTCTGTAGGCCGTGTGCCTGTCTTCTTCAAAGAAATTTCTAGTCCGTTGCCTACCCTGAGATGAGATCACTTGTTCTTTTCTTGCTAATATGTTTGAGTTCTCTATGGATTCTGGTTATTAAACCTTTGTTGGAGACATAACCTGCAAACATCTTCTCCCATTCTGAGGGCTGTCTGCTTGCTTTACTTTGTGTTCTTGACTGTGCAGAAGCTTTTAAGTTTGATCAGATCCCAGTGATGTAATTTTGGTGTTGCTTTAATTGCCCCGGGGGGTGGTGAGGGGTCCTCCTTATAAAATATTCGCCCAGGCCAATTTCTTCAAGTGTTTTCCTTGCATTTTCTTCTAGTAGTTTTATAGTTTCCTGTGTTAAGTTTAAATCTTTAATCCAGTGAGAGTCTATCTTAGTTAATGGTGAAAGGTGTGGGTCCAGTTTCAGTCTTCTACAGGTCGCCAGCCAGTTCACCCAGCACCATTGTTAAATAGGGAATCTTTTTCCCCACTGAATGTTTTTAATTGGCTTATCAAACATCAAATGATGGTAAGTAACTGGGTTCATCTCTTGGTTCTCTCTTCTGTTCTATACATCCGCCTCTCTGTTTTTGTGCCAGTACCATGCTGTTTTGATCACTATCAATTTATACTATAGTCTGAGTCTGGTAGCATGATTCCTCCTGCTTTGTTTTTATTTCTGAGTAATGTCTTGGCTATTCGAGGTTTTTTCTGATTCTATATAAAACAAAGTTTGTTTGTTTGTTTTTTTTTGAGATCTTTAAAGTATGACAGTGATGCTTTAATATGGATTGCATTAAAATTGTATATTGCTTTGTGTAGTATGAACATTTTAACAATGTTGATTCTTCCCAGCCATGAGCATGGTATGTTTTTCTATTTGTTAACATCTTCAGCTGTTTCTTTTCATAGTTTTCTTAATAGAGATCTTTCATGTCCTTTGTCAAGAAAGAATTATAAAGAAGTTTAATATTTTGTATGATCTTTCTGCATTTTCCTGTTACATAGGAATTCCTGGGAATTAGAAAATCTTAACCAGTTATATTATTTTATCATTACATCCTTGAATATATTCTTATCAAATTTAGCAGACAAATAAGTTGCTATATATTCCATACATAATGCCTATTATTTTAGAATCTCAATTTCATAAGTCAATATTTCTTCTTTTCAATAATATATGACCAATTTGGGGGGATAAAGCAGGGGTTAGCAAATTGTGGCCCATAGGAAAAATCTGGGTACCTCCTATTTTTGTATGACCTGAAAAGTAAGAATAGTTTTATTATTTTTATATGTTTTTTTGAAAAAATCAAAAGAAGACTATATTACAAAATGTGAAAATTATATGAAATTCAAATTTCATTCATTATCCATTCATTGGAACACCTATTTATTTATGTACTGTCTGTGGCTACAACAGCAGTTGAGCAGTTGTGAGAGAGACTATAGGGTCCACAAAGACTAAAATACAGTACTATCTGGCCCTTTACAGAAACATTTGCCTATCCCTAGACTAGATGATGCAAAGGGACAGAAATAAGAAAATTTTTCTAAGTTGCCACTATCTGTTAAGATAAATGAACCCGGGATCTGTGGGCTCAAATGATGCATATGCAATTAGAGAAGTTTATGGTTTTAACATGCAATGACTAGTTTTAAGAAAAAGCTTAGAGGCCGGACACGGTGGCTCATGCCTGTAATCCTAGCACTCTATAGGCTAAGGACAGTGGATTGCTTAAACTCATGAGTTCAAGACCAGCCTGAGCAAGAGTGAAAACCCTGTTTCTGAAAAAACTAGCTAAGTGTTGTGGTGGATACATTTAATCCAGCTACTGGGGAAGCTGAGGCAGGAGGATCACTTGAGCCCAAGAGTTTGAGGTTGCTGGAGCTATGACACCACAGCACTCTACTGAGGGAAGTAAAGTGAGATTCTGTCTCAGACACACACACATACACAAATAGTTTGGGTCAGTGGAACGTGCTTGTAGCCCCAACTACTAGGGAGCCTGAGGCAGTAGTTATACTGCTTGAGACAAAGAGTGGAATTCCGGCCTGGACAATATGGTGATACCCTGTCCCTAAAGAAAAAAAGAAAAAAATGATAAATGTGTTTATAAAATGATAAAAATAAAATATAAATAAACTGGTCTGGCAGCAGCCATCAGATAGGCTGTGTTGGGGATTTTTGCTCTTCATCCACCTCTGATCACCTGTCACCTTAGCCATCCAGGCATGAAAACCTGCATCCTCAAAGCCACTCCTGCCTCCTGTGCACCAAGAGTTCAGAAAGCCAAGGTGGGTGCACACAGGTACATCCAGGAGCTGTGAAGGAAGAAACAGTCTGATTTAAGGACCTTTTCCTGAAGGTCCACTGGGTCAATCCTGCCAGCTTTTGTGCTCCACAGGGCTCCCTGCCCCACTCGGCTGGATAAAGTGCACAGACCAAACAAGGCCAAACAATGTCCATATATATGATTCATGTGTGCCATGCCTTAGTGGCCACAAATGCTCAGTTCCTTGGGGTGCAGCCTATGGCAAACCTGTCCATCACGGTCTTAACCAGCTGAAATTTGCTTGAAGCCTTCAATCTATTTCCTAGGAGCAGGCTAGACACCACTGTGGGGCTCTAAGAGTCCTGAATTCTTTACTGGGTTGGCAAAGATTCGATGTACACATTTTTTGAGGTTATCCTCATTGATCCATTCTGTAAAGCTATCAGAAGAAATCCTGACACCCGGTGGATCACCAAAGCAGTCTATAAGCACAGGAAAATGAGTGGGCTGACATCTGCAAACCAGAAGAGCCATGGCCTTGGAAAGGGCCATAAGTTCCACCACTTTATTGGTGGTTCCCACTGTGTAGCTTAGAAAAAGCACAGTACTCTCCAACTCCAGTGTTACCATTAATTTAAGGAATGTTTGTAAAATTAATACTGAGTAAACAATTTCAGATGGCTATGTCTAATTTAAATTATTATTTGTCTGTTAAAACTAGTCTATAGATTGTCTCATGAATGCTTTGCCATATTCTGAAGTGCAATGTTTGAAGACAGTAAGTGACAATCTATCTTATTTGTAATAAGATAAACTTTTTTGTCATTGCTTTGTCTTATTAAGGAGTTATATGTCAGTGTTTAAAACATGATGTGTGATATAATAGGTGTAAAATAAATTCTCAAAAAGAAAAGTGCTAAAACTATCCTGCAGATTTATTTGGTGCATGTGGTGAAATCTACAGCTTTACTGGGGTGATGGCAAGGCTCTGCTGGTTTACTTTCAAGTGGCTGGAGTTTTTTGGAGTTTGGAGCAAAGGATTTTTTAAATTGGGTTTTGCTTGGAAATTTGTGCAGCTGCTATTTCTCCAAAAAGAGTTCCCAAAATGCCACTATTTTCAGAACTGAATAAACTTGTTCCAAGAGGCTTTTCTTAATAAATAAAACAAATCTGGGTTAACCTAAACAAAATTGCCTCAGTCTCCACTGTACCAGTTAACATAAGAGATGAAAGCTATTCCTGATTCAACCACATAAATCCTTTTTAAAAAGTTCCATTTTGCTCAATGATGGTGGCAGAAAAAAGAAAATTGAGAGAGTACTAATTAACTGATTAACATACAACAGAGGAACCTAGTACAGTGGTGCAGGCCTGCAGACCCAGCTACTTGGGAGGATGAGGCAGAAAGATAACTTGAGCCCAGGAGTTAGGAGCTCCACGCTGTAGTGTGCCATATCATGGCTGTGAATAACCACTGCACTCCAGCCTGGGCAATGTACTGAGACCCTGCCTCTAAAGAACAAACAGACCATACAATAGAAACCAACTGTGCCTAAGGGGAAAAGAGAGTTTATTGGAGAAAAGATTTGTAGGTAGTTCCAGAATTGAGGAAAGAGCTAGAGATTATGACCTTTAGAAGGATAGAAAACTGAGGCACTCCAGGTCCTTAGCAGTAGGAAACTCTAAAGTCTATGAGACTTTAGGAGCCTTCTGTATAAGTTTCAAGTTTTGGGAAGAAGCAAAATGATGGGTCCAGTTTATGGCCCTGTTGCCAAAGTGATAGAGTAATGTAATTTACAGCCTCACTGGAATCTTATGGTTAGAATGGAGAAGGAAGAAAGGAGAGGTTAGAAGGTAATACCAGGTAGATGAAAACCAACAGATGTGTTCACAAGAGGTTTGTCAGGAAACGTAGGAGGCTGTAATCCTAACTTCAGCACCAGGTCGGTGAATGTGAATAAGTCATTACACGGTGCTTCAGTTAGAGGTACTTCTATTATATATACAGTAGAACCTCTGTGAGTTGACCACCCCAGGGACTGTAACCAACTGGTCAACATAAGGAACTAGACCTACTGTACTGATATGTACATGTGGTGCATGTCCAGTCTGTGAAAATTAGGTCAACTTAAGGAGGTGGTCAATGTAGGACAGTGGTTAACTATGGAAGTTCTATTGTATATTAGTATAAAAGGAGGAGCACAATTAGACACTTGTGCCATAAAATTACTCATTTGCCGCAGAGCATAAAATTCTTACCCTTGGGTAAGTTAAAAATAATATCTTCCAACAATCAAATTAAAAAGTAATTGTGTGCTTGTTACTACTACTTCCATTCAACACTGTACCAGAGGTTTCAGTCAGTGCGATAAAACAAGAAAGAGCCAGGCATGGTGGCTCATGCCTATTATCCCAGCACTTTGGGAGGCTGAGGTGCACTTAAACCCCAGAGTTCAAGACCAGCCTGGGCAAAAGTGAAACTCATTCAACAAATAATAAAAAAGTTAGCTGGGCATGCTGTAGTCTCAGCTACTTGGAAGACTGGAAGATTGAGGTGGGAGGATCACTTGAACTCAGGAGTTTGAAGCTGCAGTGAACTATGATGATGCTACTGCACTTCAGCCTAGGTGACAGAGTGAGACCCTGTATTTTAAACTCTTAAAAAAAAATTGTGATAGACAATAGGGAATATCAAGGATTGTGGTAAACTGGAGAGCTATCCTTACTCCCTATACACGTAGTCTATCACAAGCAACATAAAAACCCACTAAGGAGGATTACATTAAATGTCTGGGAAGTAAATGTTCTTTTCATTGAGGAAGAGACACCCGGCCAGCTTTACACGATGGCCAGAGGGCATTTTTGTTAAATGCGATTTAAGTGAGTACTCTGGACTCCACTTGGCACAGCTGCCTGTCACTCTTTTATTTACTTTCCTCTTAAAATAGCCTCTGCTGCCATGTTGAGACCTCCAGGTTTTGCCTCTCTCTCCCAGTGGCTGATTGCTCTTGGGTGGACTCCTTATCTCCCACCCCTAGTTGCAGTGGATGTGGTTGATGCCCTGCCCAGAGCTCCTTGACTGAGCAGTACCCTATTTCCCAGCTGCTGTGAATGCTAGCTGCTAATAGCTCACAGCTGCCCTCTTCTATTGAATTTTCTTCCCCCCAAAATGCTTGAGAAATCATGTCTTTCCCATGGAGGCAGCTGATAGCCAGTAACTAATGTATATGGAGGTGCACCATTGCTTCAAAGTGGTATAACTCTGTAGTGCCATTCACTCTCTGGAGTGCACCATGGGATCAGGCTGAGCTTAGGCTCGTTTAGCTCTGTCTCCCGCCCCATCCTGCTTCTGTCATTCCTTTACAGGTTTTTCATGAGAGCACTTCCCTAATAAATCCCATTGGAATTTCTTTCCTTCTAGGGAAACTTGAACTCAGGAGTTCAAGTCATGCTCTTATCCCAAAAAGCCCATGTTCAAGATGCTCTTATCCCAAAGAGCCAGAGAGCCTGGGCACACTTACACAGAGTCCTATCAATGGTAACACAACCATAAACTCGTGGTGCTCAGTTTTTCCCTGGGTGAGCTATGGTTATTAGGCTTTCCTTTTTTTTTTTTTTTTTTTTTAAATTAAATCATATCTAGGCTTTCCTTTTCATTTCATCAAAGCTTCTAGGAGAATCTCAATAATCCCTCTTTTTTAACTTTTTTTTTGCAGTTTTTAGCCAGGGCTAGGTTTGAACCCACCATCTCCGGCATATGGGGCCAGGCACCCTACCCCTTTGAGCCACAGGTGCCGCCCAATAATCCCTCTTTTTGTTTAAGTCATGCAAAGCCCATTTCTCTTCCCTGAAACCAATATAATCTTAACTAATGGGATCGGTAATCCAGGTCTGACCTCACGTGGCTTTGATAATATGACCCAGTGCTTTATGGGATAACATCAGTAGGAATCCTGAGGGAAAAATTAATTGATTGCTTTTCTTATTCCCTTGGCATTGGTAACTAGAAGTGTTGCTGGAAACACTCTGCATCTTTAATCCTTTAGGAATTTGCCTTGTTGGGAGCTAATTTGTTACCAGTGGCTGTTTCCCTGAGACCTTGTGGTTCCCTGGAGGCTGGGAGAGCTAAATTCCTTCCACTGGCCATCATCCTCTCACATAAGAAGGCTCTAGCATCAACTTGCTCTTCTTTATTCTCATTTTGCTCTCTACAAAGTGTGGCAGGTGGTATATGCATATGCATTGTGTCTGCATACACGTTAGGAAAGTGGGAAGAGACAGTGGGGGGATTCAGAGGAGGAGTGGTCAGATTTTAAATCACTGAACTATGGGTTATAAAGAAACGATGACACAACACAAGCCTGATTAGTTCCACTCAGAGTTGTTCACTGATTCATTAGGAAATTGATCCTTCTGACCCAGACTCTCCCTTCTTAGTAGTCAAAGGCAGCTTTTGTTTGAGTCAATAATTGTGCCTCTATAGAAATTTTTGTAGTTTAGCTTAAGACAAGTTTCTAACCAAGTCAAATGTGGACTATGATACTGTTGAAGATACTAACCTACATTCCCTTTCAAGGGAGGGTGTCTTTCTTCCTTCCCTCCTTTCAAGAAGCTACAGTGGTCTAAGGGAAGACATGCTACAGAATAAGTAAGAAGATAAGAAGGTCTTTCTGACTTGTTTCTAATGATAGATGCCATAAACTGATAGTTCATGGGTCTCCAAGTAACTACAGATGAGGTCTGTTTGGCTCACATAGTACTTTTTAAAAGCATGATTGGTGACACATAGGGCTCAACTCTCTAGTTCACCAGTCTCCAACACTCCCTATTGTCTGTCCCAGTTAACATTACCTGCCTGGCTCTTTGCTGCATCTACTGCAAGAATAAAGACCATTCTCCATTATCAGACTGTCTACATTCCAAAAAGAATGTTGCTATCACTCTTAAAGGACCCACAGTTATTGTGAAAGGTCCCAGAGGAATCCTGTGGAAGGACTTCAACCATATCAACATAGAAGAATTCAGTCTCCTTAGAAAGAAAAAGAAAGCCCAGACATGGTGGCTCACACCTGTGATCCTAGTTCTCTGGGAGGCCAAGGCACGTAGATTGCTTGAGCTCAGGTGTTCAAAACAGCCTGAGCAAAAGGGAGAGCTCTATCTCTACTAAAAATAGAAAAACTAGGTGGGCATAGTGGCACACACCTGCAGTCCCAGCTACTGGGGAGGTGGATGCAAGAGGATTGCTCAAGCCCAAGAGTTTGAGGTTACTGTAAGATAGTCAAGACCCCAGGGTGACAGAGACTCGGTCTCAATTAAATAAAAAAAAAAAAGAAGAAGAGGCTCCAGGTGACAAATGGGGGGGGGGGGGAAATAGATAGAAATTGGCTACTGTTCACACTATTTGTAGTCAGGTCCAGAACATGATCAAGGGTGTTAACACTGGGTTTCTATTACAAGATGAGGTCCATGTACACTCATTCGCCATCAACATTGTTATCTAGGAGAATAGGTCTCTTGTTGAAATACAAAATTTCTTAGGTAAAAAATTTATCTGCAAAGTTCAGATAAGGGCAGGTGTTGCTTGTTCAGTATCTCAAGCCCAGAAAGATGAGTTAATCCTTGAAGGAAATGACATTGAGCTTGTTTCAAATTCAGCAAGCTGCAATGGTTAAAAACAAGAATATCAAAAAATTTGGGGATGGTATTTATGTCTTGGAAAAAGGAACAGTTCAACGGTCTGATGAATAAGATCTAAGAGATGTCTGGCCAGCCACATCATGATGCCAGATGATTCCTAAGACCTATTTTTATTTTTATTTTTTTATTTTTGGGTTTTTTTTTTGTTGTTGTTGTTGTTGTTTGTTTGTTTATTTGCAGTTTTTGGCCGGGGCTGGGTTTGAACCTGCCACCTCCGGCATATGGGGCCACCGCCCTACTGTTGAGCCATAGGCACCACCCCTATTTGTATTTTTAATGATGCAATAACAAGCCTATCCATTTGGGGGGGAAGAAAAGAAATATTACCTGCTTGGCCTCTTTCTGTGTGAACTTGAATGTGTGACCCCAGACTTAAACCCATTAAAGAAGATTATGTTAGGCCCCTAGGAAGCAATTATTCTCCTTTCTTAGGAAGAAACAAGAAGATTCAAAGAGGGAAGGTTTCCCTCAGAAGAGTCAATAACGATCCAGGGCCTCTAAGCACCATGGAGAGTAGAACGAAGCAGATTCCACAGTTCAATTCTGGACCTTGGGACCTGGACCCTGCTTGACTCCAAATGCTTGAGGAGATGGAGAAGTGACAGAAGGAACAAGACAGGAACAAGGAAAAGAGGCACATGTGAAGGCCCAGAGCAGTGATTTTTAACCAGTGTGCCATGAGAGGATCTTAGGTATGCTATAAACATTTTAGAGAGCATTAATTAAATTATTTTCTAAAGAAGTTCAAGGCACAGTATGTATTTTCTTTCTGTTACTGTTTTTTGTTTTTTTTTGTTTGTTTGTTTGTTTGTTTTGAGACAGACTCTCACTCTGTCACCCTGGCTAGGGTGCCATGGTGTCAGACTAGCTCACAGCAACCTCAGACTCCTCAGCTCAAGTGATCCTCCTACCTCAGCTTCTTGCATAGCTGGGACTATAGGCACCTGCCACAAAACCAAGCTAGTTTTCCTATTTTTAGTGGAGACAGTGTCTCACTCTTGCTCAGGCTGGTCTCAAACTCCTGAGCTTAGGCAATTCACCTGCCTCAGCCTCCCAGAGTGCTAGAATTACAGGTGTGAGCCACCATGCCTGACCTTTACTCATTTTTTGGATCAACACAATTTAAGTGTGTTCTGGAAGTTTAACTATAGGTTCAAGTGCACCACGAGATATAAAAGGTTGAAAAACATTAGCCTAGAGTCACAGCGGGGAAGTTCTTCCCTCCAACCACCAAGTCCCTTTCTGCTTTCTCTGAACAGATTCACTGAACAGATACTTAGTAAGTGTTCATTACATGTCAGGCATCATTCTGGGGTTACAGACACCGTACTGAACAAACTCAGGTGGACTTTTGTTTTTTTTTTGAAACAGAGTATCACTATGTCACCCTCAGTAGAGTGCTATGGAGTCATAGCTCACAGGAACCTCAAACTCTTGGGCTCAAGCAATTCTCTTGCCTCAGCCTCCCAAGTAGCTGGGACTACAGGTGCCCACCACAACGCCCAGCTATTTTTTTGTTGTAGTTGTCATTGTTGTTTAGCAGGCCCAGGCTGGGTTTGAACCTGTATGTGGCCGGTACTCTAACCACTGAGCTACAGGTGCCAAGCCTGGACTTTTAATTATATAGTCTCTCTCTCCCCATCCCTCCCCCATCATCCGTCCAGATTCTGAACTTTTCCCAAACTGAAACCATGCTTTACCTCCTTAAATACCTTGAATACCTCTTTGGCTTGAATGAGATATAAAAAATTATTTTCCCTTCATTCATATAATTCTAGAATGATGGCTCTAAAAAAGCCAGGAGAGGACAAAGGTCTCCTACCTCCAAGAAAAGCAGCAGAAATGGAGACTCAGATGGATGGGCAACTCACTCCCTGGCTCATGATCTGCTTACTATCTGATCACACTAACATGTAGGCTCCAGCAGGACAGGGATTTGGTGTCTTTGGTTCACTGCTGTATGTGTAGAAGTGCCTTAAACAGTACATGAAACACAGGAGGTTCTCAGTACCTATTTTTTGAATGAATGACCAACTGAACAGTTAAGGACAAAGTTGATCCCAGATGACACATGTCCTGAATCCCTATCCAGGTTCTTTCCCAAACTGGTTAGCAGAGGGAATGTCAGTGTTTTTCATAATGGTTTTTAACAAGAAACTAAGCAGGGGTGGGGGGAGGAAATTCAATATTAGGGACAGTTTTCAGAAGCATATATGTCCATGGACATGTAGAGGAGCCTGACCTAGTGGAGCTAGCCTTGAGCTATGATTCTTTGATCAAATTTCTCCCAGAACCTCTAGAGGTAGTTGTACTCACCTGGGAATAGGTGCATTCTGGAGATAAAAAGGTCTCTAGGTCTAGACCATCCTGAGCAAGTGCAAGACCCCATCTCAAAAAATAACCGGGCATTGTGGTGGCAGCTATAGTTCCTGCTACTTGGGAGACTGAGGCAAGAGGATTGCTTGAGTCCAAGAGTTGGATGTTGCTGTGAGCTATGATACAAAGTGAGACTGTGTCTCAAAAAAAAAAAGATGATGACGGTCATATGAAGACAGAGACACAGGGAGAATCCACCTGATAACAAAGGCAGACATTGAAGTTATACAGCCGTAAGTCGAGCAACACCAAATATTGCCAGAAAACTACCAGAAGATGGAAGAGCCAAGAAAGGATGCCCTGCAGGTGGAGGAAGCATGGCCCTGCTGACACCTCGATCTCAGGCTTCCAGCCTCCAGAACTGTGAGACAATAAATTTTTG
>CAUYPK010115084.1:0-15181 GCA_963574355.1 Loris lydekkerianus
AACACTATCATTGCCAAATGCCTGGTTAATTTTTCGGGCTGTTTCGGCAGCGCTTTGGTTCAATTTGAATTCATAGAGAAAAATTGGCCGAAAATCGCTTAATGACATCATATAGTAATAGGCTGAAAAGAATAAAAAAAAGTAGAAAAAAATGAACAGCATCAATGTATAGAGTACAAAATTCTCCACTGATCAGCATAAACCATGACACAGTAGAATAAATATTTATTGAGGTATGGAGCTAAAAAAACACATGACATTAAAACGGACAAAACTTTTGAAACAACCTAATAGGTTTGCTTGACTAGAGAGGACAAAGGGTAGACTGCAGTGTGAAGCAGAAGGGAAAACAATTGCTTTCTTTTTTTTGAAACAGCCTTGCTCTCTAGCTCCAACTGCAATACAACAGCGCCATCATAGCTGACAGCAACCTCAAACTCTTAGACTCTTGTGATCCTCCTGCCCCAGGCTCCCCAGTAGCGCGAACAGACTGCAGGCATACACCACCATGACACATTTTTTTTTTTTTCTATTTTTAGTAGAGATGGAGTCTCACTCTTGTTCAGGCTGGTCTCAAACTCTTAACCTCATGTGATCCTCCTGCCTTGGCCATCCAGAATGCTGGGATTACAGCAATTGCTTATTATCTACCATTTATTTATACTCTGCCATGGTATAAAAAGCAAATATATATATATATATATATATATAAAATATATAAAGTTGTACGTATATATGTGTACACATACACACACACACACACACACGTAGGGAGAATAAAGGTAGGAAAGGCAGGGTAAAATCATACTCAGAATTCATGTCATGGCCATGTTCTTACAGGTAGCCCCAAAAGTAGGCTCTAGGTCTCACAGCCAAAGCAGGAAGGGAAAATGTGAACTTCAAGAGACATACGGTTTCTCATAGTACGTAAGCTGAAACTATCTGTGCTGTCATCCTCAAATAGGAGCCACAAAAGCATCCCTAGGATGGCAGCATCAAGTTTCACAGTCAGGCTTCTGGCACCACCCCACCCCACTCACCCCTGTCCCAGTGCAGCCTCACAGCAGGCACTAAAGCCTGGAAGAGTGATTCTGTGAGGTTCTCACTCTAATTAGAAGGTCTGGCTTGATGCCAGCCAGGCGGAAGAGCTCAATAAAGTCTTGGTTTTGAGCCTGGTGAGGAGCACAGAGGCACAGCCTCACTGTGCCTTATGAACCTGTTCCTTTGGTGGTTGGTTCTGGGAAGTGCTTTTCCAGCCCCCACAGTCCCTGAGGCACTAATGGAAAAGAGGGGGCTGTGCTTAGGCCCCATGGATGTGGCTTCTCACAGCGGCCATCTGCAGGATCCAGGTGCCACCCTATGACTACAGTGTGAGGGGTGATGGTCCAGCTACCACCCAGGACAAGGCCTGCATACCTCTGGGCTTTGAGACGTGAGCATTCTTGCTGGGCTAGTGGGCTCTTCCCCTCCAGCACGCTTTGGGGGTGGAGCTGATAGGTCATGGAGCTGAGGCTAGAGCTGGGAGCTGGCTTTTGAGCACTGGTCACGAGGGAAGGCTTCTGAGAAGGGGACCCCCTGGCCTTTGTATAGATGGTCATCCCACATCCCAGGACAGGCTTCACGTTGGGTGGACAGGCCTTGGGGGATGGGGTGGGTGAGTAGTGGAAGAGGAGGAGGGGTGGGAACCAGTAACTTCCACCCTTCCTGCCCCAGCCAAGCCAAGAGCTGCGTCCCTGGGTGTTCACGGAGGCACAAAACAGCGGTTAATGGGTGCAGGTGGCAGCTTCTCCATGGAGTGTCTTCCTTAGCCAGCCACCTACAGTGATTGACATCAAGCTGGACAAGCCCCAGGAGCCCCCGGCCAGCGAGGGCGGCTGCTCCTGCTAATGCTGGGCGCCTGCGCGTCCTCCGACACACTCCTTGCTTGTTGTGTTGCTTCCTATTGGTTAGCTTCCTAAGGGGGGAAAGTGAGTTTATCCAGATGGGAGGATTTTTGTTTTCTCTCTGTCTCTAGGAGTCGGGTGGGATGGGAGGGAGGCTGGGCATCAGGGATCACGTCACTCTTTAACAGCTGTTACTTAAACAACTATTTTTTGGTTTGGTTGTAATATATTGTACTTTATTAAGATTGCCAAAAACTGTTAAAATTTAAAAAAAATTTAAATCATGTGTATACAACTTTTGTCAGATAAAAATGTAGTCATTTTTATTTGAAAAATGTGCTTTTTGTTTTTGTATATTTGTAAACTTACAGATAACCTTTTCCACACACCTTCTCCTTCCTGTTCTCTTTGAACTGTTCACCTCCTCTGCCTTCCTCCCATCCCCAGCCCAATAAATTAAACCAATTAACTGAGCAACTTAATTAGGCTCCAATTGCAGGCCATCTGGCCCCACCATTCAGGCCCTATGTGGTTAAATCAAAGATTGGTTGAGCAAAACCTCAGAAGAGGGAGCTCTGCCTCTGCCCTTGCGAGGTGGCCAGAGTGGGATGACAGCTGTGGCCCTGCACTGAGACTGAGGTCTGCGGACTGTAGGGAGCCAGCAGGGAGTCCCAGGGAAGCCGCTTCTGCCTCTCTGTTCCCTTCCCTGGAAAACCTTTAAGGGGGTTGAGGGCACAGGTGGCCTTGTGTTCCCTGTGCCCACAGTGACCGGCAAAGCAAGAGGTCATCGGAAGGACGGGGTACTGTGGGCAGGTGTGTGCTGTGGTGGTGCGTGGCTTACAGACTGGGGCACCATGTGTAGTCCTGAAAATGTGTGAACCACCTGCCCAAGTAGTCAGCACATGTAGCTGCGCTGAATCTAAGAAGTGCGATGGCTGACACTGGGCAGCTGCCATCAAGCTGGAGCCTGTACCGGGATGCACCATGGAATTGGTCCATCTGTGACTGGGGAAGGGAGGATGGTTTGAAGGACCACCACCTTGAAAGATATGTGTATGTTCTCAGATCTTCAGTTGCTAAAATTGTTGAGTACTTTGGGTCACTGGTGTGGTACAGTTGAAATCCCCGTGCACATGCCTGTGTGGATCTTGTGGCCCTACTCTGGCCACCCACACGTATGGGTGAGATGTGGTCTGCAGAAGGCTGCCCAGGGTCCCACAGCCTGCCCCCCAGAGAGCCATCCTTGCTGTCTTTAACTCATTTCTGAGAATGGCTTAGCCCTGAAGACCCATAAAATCTCTGAAGAGAACTTTCTCTTCTCACTTGGCCAGCGTTCCATGTAGACCCAGACTCACCGCCCTAAGCCTGCACAGAGCCAGGTAGCAGGCAGTGACTCAGGTCAGAAAACATAAGCTCCGCCCTCCCAGCTGGCACTGGCTCTTCCCCAGGCTGCTCATGGGCCTGTCACGATGGGCTTAGTGACCATCTGGGGTGTGGGGAGGTGAACTCCTCCACAAGGCAGGATTCCAACAAGGTTGTTGAAATGAATTTTGAAACTTCTCAGAAACGAATGCAAAATGGCAGGCAGCAAGAGCAGCAGAGCCTGGCAGGACTGCTGTCTGTGCAGTGGGCCTGCCGCACACCCTCTGCCTAGGATCTTTCGAGAGGAAGTTACGTTCAGGTGCAGAAGAGAGGAAGCAAGATCCCACTGAGCACCTCCTCCAGAAGGCAAGGACCAATGTATGAACGTAATTCAAATGTCATGTGTTTAGTTTTTATATGTGTGTACATAATTATATATAGAGATAGACTTGTGTATACACCTTCCACAAACACATCCTCACACAGAGAAATATGTGCTCAATGTATATTCTTGTTTTTCCTGCTCTCAAGTTGGAACTTGCATTGTGATAACAGTTTTGGAAATTCAAAAGTACTACAAACGTGTTGAAATAAGAAATACTTAATATTGTCAAATAACTTGTGATTGTCTTGCCATCAATAAAATAATGCATAGATGTGTTAAACTACAGGTAAAAATAGCCCACAGGAATATCTCCACCATCTCTCTATGTACTTATATGCACAGGTGTGCGTGCCTGTGGGAGCAGTATCTCCCCAGCAGGGGCACACTCCCAAGTGGTGCTTGTCGGTAGAGTGCTTACTTACCTCGCGGGAATCTGTGGGAGTCCACATTACGGCATCCTGCCCCCCTGGCAGTGGGGGCCATCACTTGTGGCCTCTGAGACTGCCCATTTACAGGGATCTGCACTGGGTCGCAGTGAATGAATGTATGGTGGATTTTTACTTTGTTGGCCCTGAAGAGTTGCTTTTCTTAAAATGTCGTGTGAAACAAAGTAGAAGCTCAGTTCCCTTCCCATGTGCACATACATTCAAGCACCACGGATTGTTTTTCAGTCCTGGCACAGAGGAGCCAGGACATGTGAGAGACCCAGCAGATGTCATGTGGCTTGACGTGGCCTTAGTGAGTCCTACCTTTCCTAGCCTGCACACAGCATCCTCTCTTGAGCCCAGGTTCTCCCCAGCCCCATGGCCTCAAAAGCTGCCTCCTCTTGTTCCCCAATCTCAGTGGTGCCGTGAGATTCCAGGGCCTTCCTTTCCTCAGGCCTAGGTCTGGGATGGTGGCTGCACCCTTCACGGGAAGTGTGTTGATTCCTTGACTCCTGTCTTGCGCAGGTGCCGTCACTGCCTTCTTGCTTGTAGGTAGAATCTGTATTCAGACTTAAGGTTCCTTAATAAAATGGTCAGGTGCTTTTGAAGATGCCATTGCCTCAGCAGCCCCAGTTTGAGTACTGCATCTTTGCAGAGTCTAGATTGATAGCAGAGGGCAAAGTGGAGGATTCCCTTTAGAAAATGGTCTCAATTTAGTTTTTCAGTCCTCCCCAGAGACTAGACCTGATGTGGCAGACAAGCAGGATCCTCTTCTTTTGGTCTTTTTTCTTTAGGGATCTCAAAGAAAAGTTGTCAGTAAATCTCCTATTCCACATGCATCAGAAAAATTGAGTGTAGGATGGAAAAAGCTGACAATGCATTTATACGCGCATACAGAAGCCGCCATGAAGTGTGATGCCAACATCTGGAGTAGTGCAGCTGCGGTTGTGTAGTCCCAGGCTGGTCTGCCTGGTGGCTGTGGGCAAGTTTCCTTTGGTCAGAGGCCTCCCTGCTGTCACTATTGCCACTCTCTTCTTGTCACCGCTCTTAAACATTTTGTAATGTTCCCAGATTGGGGGGGAAAGCATCGGCCAGATCAGTCTGTCTCAGAAAACAGCAACAGAATTAAAATGGTGGTAGCTAAGAGTGCAGAGACATCTAGGGTCAATGTCTTCATCATCCTGGTGACTATCCAGTACCTGGAGCTTCTGCCCTCGAGTACCTGGTGTGACAATAAAGGGATGGCATTGCTGGCTCTGGCATCCTGCAGATAGAACAAGCAGCCTAACTCCTTCACCAGACTCCGGGAAGGCAGGTGAGAGTGTGAGGACATGAGACCAGGTAGCCGATGACTGAGGGACATGTATGAGCCACGTGAGGGGCAGCAAAAGTTATGTCTGTGTGCATCAACCGAGCAGGATCATATGCTCGCTAGCTTCCAAACTACCTCTCCTCAAAGAATATGAGATGCTGTCAACTTGCTATAGCAGTGAGGTACAGGTCTCATAACCCCTCCTGTGTCATGGGCAGGAGAACCAAAATGGAGAAGGATGAGTTGCTTATGATCACCCAGAGTCAGAGTGATCACAGCCAGTGTGTTTCCATTCTCCATCCATTGCTGATTGGTGTGTGTCCAACTGGGACTGCACTCCTGCAGTCAAGGACTTCTGTGTAGAAGTGTGTTCCTCAGACCAGCTCTACCCTGTAGTTAGGATAGAATATTCTTCCCAGTGTACTGAGTGAGCTCAGAGAGAATATAGGTGCATTTGGGGCCCCTCTATGGCAAAGAAGGGCTGTTCCCCAGGTCGACTGATTGTCAGGGCATTCTTTGAATTTTTTATTTTAATTAACTATTTAGATATTCCAAAGCCTAAGAGATCTCAATGTACAAAACTCCTTGGACTCCAGACCCATGTCTGGGTATGCTTTATCAAGAAAGCCTTGCAGGGGAGGTTTAGATGGTTCCTTCAGGAGGTGGAAAACCTCCAAAGCATCAAAGGCCAGCCTGTATCTCGCGGTGTGCGTCCCCTTCTCCCCTCAAGTACCCCTCACCAACCCTTTAAAACAATTGGCTGTGAGGAGCACTGGGTGGCATTCCATCTGTTATGGGCTCAGAAGGCATAGTGGCCATATTGACTTCACATTAAACTGTGTAAAATGTGGAAAAGACTCAGCATGTTGGTCGAACAATAAACTGTCCTAATTCTCAACACAAAGCTTCTTGTCTAATGTTTGCAAGTGGTGCAGTCATGTATGTGTATCGAGGTGGGGTGTTCCAAACAGAATTCCTCAAGTGCGTGTTCCGTGAAGACCCTCTTTTGTGTCTGGATGGTACCCTCTCTACCCAAAGCCCTTTGCTGCTTCCTCCTATGCACCTGGGCTCTCCACCAACTCCAATGGTGGGAAGGTGGGATGCAGATTAAATCCACACACATTCCCATGATCTCCATTCTGTCTAAAGGATGATGGAAAGGGTGCCTGCAGGCAGAACTGAATGTCAAGGGTGTGATACTCTCCTGGCCACAGCTGGGGTGTTATGAGGGCAGCTGCAGTAACTGGCTCTCTTGTCCTTCTGGTGATTCCTAGGAAGCCAATTCAAGGCAAGAATATAAGGTGAAACATAATCACCTTTTGGCAATATTAGTCTGCCATGAACCACCCCCACCCTTGCCCCATGCTGATTAGGAAGATCCCAGAGAGGCCCTTCTGGTGTCAGTCATCCCTAGACTAAAAAATGCACTGAAAGCCAAGATAGCACTGCCACCAAGCCAAAGAGGGCACAGAGGCCGCGATTAGGTGCAGAATGCCCTAGTCTTGAGATTGCTGGCAACCTCACTCAAAATTAAAGTCCAACTTCACTAATTGCCTTCCCACTTTAAAGGTTCCAAAGGATCCAGAACACCCTCTAATCTGCCAGCTCAGGGAAGTAATCTCTGATTGAAGAGACAGGAAATTGATGCTTCTTAGCTGTAAGTTTCTGTTAATGGCTGCCAGTTGTAAAACGTGAGGTAGAGCAGGTACAGCGGAGAGCACGTGGGTCAGGGGAGGCCTCAGCAGAGCTGTTCCAAGAAAAGCAGTCATTCCCAAAGATGACAGTGCTCAGGGTAACGTGAGCACTTCACCCCGCAAAGGGACTGCGTGATCTCTGGGGATGGCATTCACGCTCACAGCTGCCCAGCAGCCCCTGCCCTTGCCTAAGAAAGCACTGCTGGGACCCCTCAGAAGTGAAGGTGAAGATGACAGCGTCGTAAACATCCTGCCTAAGCCGCACACAGTGGCACCCAGGGATGCTGCCCAGGGTTTCCTCAGCAGTGTACAAAAGTGGAGGTCACTGTATGCTAAACCCAAATTTAAATAAAAGCATATTCCATCTTTTTGAAACAAAATGATTTCTTTACTTGAAACACTATTCAAGTCAACATGGCAAGTGCCTCACATGTCAGGGTCACAGAGAACGCTGGCATCCCAGGAGGCGCCAGGCAGGCCAGGAGGAGAAGGCAAAGCCATGGGCTGTATGGCTGGCAGCTGACCACCAGCCAATGCAGTGCACAGTCAAGTGCAGCCTTGAGGTGCTCACACCTCAAGGAGAGAAAAGGGCAGCAAAGCCACACTGAAAAGGAGCCGTTCTTAAAAATGGGGCCATAAGCTTCTAAAAGCAAGAACTATACTCAAGCACTGCCCAGGCCCACTGCAGCATTTGACATTTATTCAATGAAGGAGCACATACTAGGCTCTTGAGAGCAATAAGACTTTCCAGCTTTATGGTTGAAAGGAAGTGGGGTTGTTTTCCTGTGCAAATGAAGCCAGGTATAGTAATCACCTTTCTTTAAATGTGTGAAGGGCTGAGGCCGAGTGCAGGGTCAATCATACCTCCCTGCAACTCGAACTCTTGGGCTCAAATGATCCTCCTGCCTCAACCTCCCAAGTAGCTGCAGCTACAGGCATGTACAAACACGTCCAGCTGTTTTAGGTGGGGATGGGGTCTCACTATGTTGCCCAGGCTAATCTCAAACTCCGGTCCCCAAGCAGTTCTCCCACTGGGCCTCCCAAAGCACTGAGATTACGTGTGCGAACCACTACACCCAGCACCCAGCCAGAGGAAGGCATCTTAATTCCTGCTAATGGCTTCAGGTGAGGTTGAACATAAATCAAGTGAAGCTCTGACAATTCTGTGCTGACTTAAACTTTAAAAAAAAAGAAATGGAGGGAGGGTGATGGGTTGGGCCACATCTATGGTGCATATTTTTATCTATAATAAAAAAAAAAAAAAAGAAAAAGGGTCTGAGGCTAGCGGACTACCTAAGCTCACAGGTTTGAGACCAGCCTGAGCCAAAGCGAGGACTCATCTCTAAAAATAGCCAGGCATTGCGGCAGGTGCCTATAGTCCCAGATACTTGTGAGGCTGAGGCAAGAGAATCACTTGAGCCCAAGAGTTTGAGTTTGCTGTGAACAACACACCAGACCCTTGGCATCTGGGGAGTTGGCATCTCTAGTTCTATCACCTAGGAATGACTCCAATGGTGCAAGCTTCTGAAAAACGTAAGTGCTAAGACTGGAGTATGGACAAGTCACTAAGGTGATGAAGAACAGAGCTCTGTCCACTCAGGCCTGCTGTTCTGCAGCTGTCTCCACATGTCGCGAAACTGTATTGTAACGGTGCCTCCAAATCTGAGAATTCACAAAGGACTAAATGCTGTACTGCTCATGAACCCCAGGGGCAACTGGAAATCAACTGCCTTCATAAATAGGCAAGTCTATTTCCAGAAAAAAAGGTGCAAAGCACAGCAACAAGAGGATAAGAAAACTTCTAGAAGATGAGCATATTCTCATGCTAATATCCTCCCTGTATGGAGTCTGCTTGTTACATCACAAAGACCTTGACCCTCCCTCAAACATACACCAGAAGAAGGTTAAACACCTGAATAAAGGGGAGACACAAAGATCAAATAAAAATGGTTTCAAATGGAGAACTGAATTAAAAAAAAAAAAAATTCCCAACTGGTTTCAACAGTAATTTGTTTAAAGAACAAGGAAATGTTTCTAACCTCATTTTGTACCTTTTCTTTATCAACCCAAGACTACCATAGCCCTTTTCCCAAAACTGAGTCAGTCATATCCGTGTCTTGTGCTTTGGAGTTGCCCCTCACGCAATTTTTGCCAGCCATTTCTCCAAGTCCTGGATATCAGCAGAGCCAGTGTCCCCTCTTCCACCCTTGGCACTACATTCCAGGAATTCCACTTTGAGTGGCAACTGTGAGAATTCGAACTCTTTGCCTTTCTTTCCCAGCTGAACAGGGATAGCGGTGGAACTGTCCAGTGTGCTAGGGGCAGCAGAACGGGTAACTCGTAAGGTATTGCTGTGGGACAAAAGGAAAACAGGTCAGAAAATAGTATTTTTATATAGTAATTAAATCATATTAGTTCCTAAACAATTCAGCACTCATTTAAAAATAATAAAACTGTCAATTATGCATTTAAGATTGTTAAATAATCCTTTGCATTTATAGATCAGTTTGCTGGACAGTCACATGAGACAGGGCTACAGAAGGAAACACTCTAAGACAGTGAAAAAGTTACAAATATTAAAATTAGGATTCTAATTTTATTTTAATCTCTATTAATTGTGCAAATTAAGCCCTGCTGGCATGGTAATGGATATATAGGTATTCATTTTAATATTCCTTAAACTAAATGTGTTATATATATTCTATATATACTATTTCCCAATAAAAATTTTTTAAGGAAAGAAATAAAACAATTACATGTATTTAGTCTTACATAGCTGGATGACAGCAGGTCAGCTGTGAACTGGGTCATACCCGTGTTCTTTCAGCACAGGGCCCCCTTTTAAGAGGATCACCTGAATGATACCATTAAAAAATACATTTTAAAAATACATGGTATGGTACATGGTATGGTTAGGTGCCTGTAATCATAGCACTCTGAGAGGCCAAGGTGGGCGGACTACTTGACTTCAGGAGTTTGGGACCAGCCTGAGCAAAAGCGAGATCCTGTCTCTAAAAATAACCAGGTGTTATGGTACACACCCGTAGTTCCAGCTACTCGGGAGGCTGAGGCAAGAGGATCGCTCGAGACCAGGAGTTTAAGGTTGCTGTGAGCTATGATGACACCACAGCACTCTACCCAGGGTGACTGAGTGAGACTCTGTCTCAAGAAAAAATATGGTATGTTATAAAAATGTAAGTCACTGAAAGTTAAGTGGGGGTAGGTATTTATTTTTATCTTGAGTGTATCTGGATATGAAGTTTACAAATCCACAAACTCCAGATTCTCATATCTAATGTGGGCACAGCTACATACTTTTCTCCAACTTGTTTAACCACTAAAACCTCAATTTCAGTCACCTTACTGCCACTTGCTGGCCCTAATAAGGGGTGCATACAACACAGCTGACCTCCCACCCTTCCTGCTACTCGGAAGTAGAGGAATACGTGGTGCCAATCTGCTTTCTTATAAAATAAAGCATTTTGGGTGGTGCCGGTGGCTCAAGGAGTAGGGTGCCGGCCCCATATGCTGGAGGTGGTAGGTTCAAACCCAGCCCCGGAGGAAAACCGCAAAAACAAAAAAATAAACAAAATAAAGCATTTCTTGATTCTGTAAGGTTGCTTAAAAATTAGTGAAGGATCCACAGATAAAACTAAACAATACCTTGCTCAGAAACACACATACAGCAGAAGCATTTTAGAAAACAAATTATACAAGATTCTGGATATTATTAATACTTCTTGAGGAAAAAGCTTTAGGAGACGCGCGGGGCCTTCTAAACAGGGTAGTAGGTATATGGTATTCATTTTAATATTTTTTAAACTAAAAGTGTTTGTCATATATATTCTATATGTAATTATTTCACAATAACAATTTTAAGAAAAAAATAAAAACATTACATATATTCAAGCTTTGCCACAAGGCCACATAATATAGTAAACCTTGCTACTCAAAAAACTGAAATCTTTAATGCCAACAGGGCTTAATTTGCACAATTAATAGAGATTAAAATAAAATTAGTCAGAATACTAATTTTAACATTTATAACTTTTTGACATTTTGCTTTACTGCCTTATAATAAGAGTGTTTCTTTCTGTATTGTTTTTCTCTAACACTTTAGAGTGAAAAGCAAATGGCCGAAGGTTAAATTTAAACATGGGAAGTCGGACCATATTGTTAGAAAACAACTCCCAAAATAACACTATGATAGCTTTTGTTGCTTCAAAACAATTCCCAACAATTGCAAGAGAATTTTTAGAAAAACCAAACTATCTACTTTTTCCACGGTGCTTAGCCTAATGGCAAGCAGTATGAGCACTCTGTAGGGAGTAAGCATTAAGAGTGCAGGAACTGAGGGTGAGAAATAAACAACTTCAGAAACAGGAACCACTGGAAAGGCCATAGCCAGGGCTGGCAAAAGTGTTGTGTGAAGAGCCAGAAATTAAATGTCCTGGGCTTTGTGGGCCATGTTTGGTCTCTACTGCATATTTTTCTTTCTTTCTCTCTCTTTTTTTTATCTGCCCTTTAAAAATGTCAAACCTACTGTCAGGCTGCAGGTTTGCGGGCAGGAGTCTGCCAGCCCCTGAGGCTGAGCGAATTCTACGGGACTCTCAGCCTATAGTACAGGAACCCCCACATTTCCTCCTATAGCTGCATCCTGAGTGCAGGGCTTGGCGTATACTAGATGCCCTATAGCCTGTTACATGAATAAAGGAGTAAATAAATCATAGCAGGGGGAAAAGTTCTGAAAGTTGAATTTATACAGTTTTTTCCTTATCAGATCCTTTTCAAATCCTTATACAAGTAAGAAAACATACTTTAGTATAATGTTGATCATTTCTTCTGCCTAAGCCAGCCTTTGGCTAGCTCTTATAAACTGGCATAAAATGAAGACATGCTAAATCCCTTAAAATTCCAAAGTGTATAGCTCACTTTACAAATTTTTAAACTGTCAAAGTAGGACACGTCATATTGCCAACTAGCTTGACAATATGAAAAGTTAAAACTATCAAAAATTTTTAATATTCCCCCTAGTTTTCCTTTCTTATTAACAATAATCTCTAAAATGGCTTTTAATTATTTTAGTTTTGTTTTGTTTTTAGTTTCTCAGTTTCTTTTTTCCTCTAATTCCCAGTTTTTATTTATGTACTCTTATTTTATTTTTTTGTATGCACCTTTAAACATTGTTTTACATGAACTACTGAGTGATGACCAAACACTTCCATTCATTGAAGTAACACAGTTCTCAACTTGGTGCATAAAATCTTTTAGGTTTAAAAAAGCCTTTCGTTTCAACTATAAATGAGTTATTAACAGTGGAATAGTTAATTGAGCAGATAGTTTCAATAAATCTTCTTTCCATACATTTAAAATAGCTATAAACATCTCACTAATGCTTTTTGTAATCCTATTAATTCTTTTGTTAATTATTTAACAAGTAAATTTCACACTAATCTTCAGTCTATTACTGTGATAATCACATACAATCAAACAAAAGAAATATAAACATGCTCCTTAAAGTCCAAGTATTAGCCAATGGCCTCATTCACACTTACAGTTCTTTCTCAAGCTGCTGTTGAATTAACTTTGCTGATTTTGCCATTGCAATATCTGCAAAAAAATAAAAACACTGTTGTAGTGTAAGTAAGAATGGGTCTTTTCCTAAAATTGCTTGCATAGAAACCAGTAAGTTTCTTTTCTCTTTTTTTTTTTTTTTTAAGTGCTTTTGTAACTAGTTCCTTTTCTATGAATGTAAGCTTTTATATTTGCACATGAGTTTTCCCAAGACAATGCTTATAAACTACTATGCTGATGACCCTAAAATTGATTTTAGCTCTTTCACTAAACTTTCAATTTAATTACATACATAAATCCAGGCAGTGCAACAGAAAGAAACCCTACCAGTGCCATGATTATCAAAAGAGCCTTGACTCCAACAGACAATACCCTATTTGTCATTTAAAAGTGAACTTAGTGGCTCGGCACCAGTCACATACACGGAGGGTGGCGGATTCGAACCGGCCCGGGCCAGCTAAACAACTGCAACAAAAAAAATAGATGGGCACTATCTATTTAGTCTATGTAGTCTATGTAGTCCCAGCTACTTGGGAGGTTGAGGCAAGAGAATCACATAAGCCCAAGAGTTGTAGGTTTCTGTGAGCTGTGATGTCACTGCACTCTACAGAGGGTGACATAGTGAGACTCTGTCTCAAAAAATAATAACAATAAAAAATAAATAAATAAGCAAACTTAGCATGTATCCAACTGCTACTAAGATAATATGTTAAACTGCATTAAGTATAGGTAAGAGATAAGACCTGGTTTGGCACAAAGTCCACACCGAATAAACAGTAACTCCTCTCCTTATACTAAATCAGAGAAATACAGAGGTTAGGTAATGTGTTCCTGATTAGGTGTTATCTCATATCTTCTAAGAAATGCCTTGGGCTCTTTACAGAATCAGAAGTTTGGATCTGAAAGAGACCTCAAGAGATCGATTAGTATATCTTATTTTACAGGTCATAGAACTGAAGCCTAATTTTAGTGGGTATGACTGGAAAATTCTGAATTGTTATCCAGTACAGAAAGCAACTTCTGCCAACCCTCCTTGATAAAATTTACTGGACAGTAAACTGGTTTGAGAAAAGAAACTTCACCCTATCCCTCCAAAATTGTGTATCATTTATGACATACTGTCACTCTGACAAACTTAATAAATTACAATAATTTATATTCTTTAAAAAAAACACTATATTAAAGAAAAACTGGTAAGCATCATTCAGTTATCATTCTATAGTCTTCTGGTAAGAAGACTGGTGAAAAGGTAGGAGTAAAAATAAATGTTAAGATTTTAAATCCTTCACTTTATAGTTCATTACAACAATTGTCTCTAATGACAACTGTAGATAACTAATTTTTAGTAGCAACCACCTCTCCCCAAATCTCAGTTATTATTGTCTGAAAACATGATGGCACCTTGCTTATTGCAGGCTATTAAGAATGACGGTGTATTCTTCAGACCCATACTGTCAAGAAGGACTTGATACAGAAACTCAGCCACATCTTTCACCTCTCGTTGGAATGCTGCACTATCCACAACAAACACAACAGCCCTAAAAGAAAGAGAAAAGAAAAGAAAACAGGCACGTGAACATGGAATAGTACATCATTTCCTTGAAAAACTATCTTTTCAATTTCTGCAGATTTAATTCTGGTGACTACCTCTCAATAAACACATGCAGGCCTGTGCACGTGTTATCACACAACACAAATCCTCATTTAACAAAGAACTACAGCCAGGCATGGTGGCTCACGCCCATAATCCTAGCACTCTGGGAGGCCAAGGCAGGTGGATTGCTTGAGCTCAAAAGTTCAAGAACAGCCTGAGTAAGAGTGAGACCCTGTCTCTACTAAAAATAGAAAAACTGAGCCAAGAAGATTGCTTGAGCCTGGGAGATTGAGGTTGCTGTGAGCTATAACACCACAGCACTCTACCCAGGGTGACAGAGTAAGCCACTGTCTCAAGAAAAAAATAAAACAAAAAACCCCAAAGAACTATATAGAGTGCTACTATGTATCAAAGATGAAAGCTGAAAGACAGTAAGAAATGATGCCTGCTCTCAAAACCAAAAAATACCATATAGAGAACCATGTGGTAAGTGCCAGGTAGGACAGATCTATGCACAAAGAACAAAGAGGAAGATCATTTAAATGAGAAAAGGTAAAAAAAAAAAACTTAACAGAGGATGCAACAACTGAGCTGAATTTTATCTAGACAAAAAATTGAGGCCAGGCTCATACCTGTAATCCCAACACTCTGGGAGGCTAAAGCAGACTAGACCAGACTGAGCTAGAGTGAGACCTCATCTCTAAAAACAGCACCTGTGGTGGGTACCTGTAGTCCCAGCTACTTGGGAGGCAAAGGCAAGAGAATCACTTGATCCCAGGCGTCTGAGGTTGCTGTGAGCTATGATGCCACAGCACTCTCTCAAGGGTGACAAAGTGAGACTCTGTCTCAAAAAAAAAAAAAAAAAAAAAAAAAAAAATTGGGGCACAGACACTCTAGGAAATAAAGATTGTGTATTCCTAATCCAAAATTCAAAATTAAAAATAATGATAAT
>CAUYPK010115088.1:0-23747 GCA_963574355.1 Loris lydekkerianus
ACTATAACTCAATATGATTACTAAACCAGTTTAAGAATTTTTTTGTAGTTCTTTTCCTCCTTAAGGAGTATACCATAGGGATGTACAATCAAATTACTGTTTTTCTTTTCTCCTCTCCTCTCCTCCCCTCCCCTCCCCTCCTCTCCTCTTTTCTTTTCTTTTTTTTGAGACAGAGCCTTACTATGTCTCCCTGAGTAGAGTGTTGTGGCATAACAGCTCCCTGCAACCTCAAACTTTCGGGCTTAAGTGATTCTCCTGCCTCAGCCTCCTAGGTAGCTGGGATTACAGGCGCCTGCCACAACACCCGGCTATATTTTTGTTGTAGTTGTCATTGTTTAGCTGGCCCGGGCCAAGTTGGAACCCACCAGCCTCTGTTCATGTGGTTGGCTCCCTAACTACTGTGTTACAGGCGCTGAGCCTACTGTTTTTCTTATGTTGTTGTTGTTTTCTTTGGCTTTGTTTGTTTTTTTGAGACAAGGTTTCACTCTGTCATACTGGATAGAGTGCAGTGGCCTCATCATAGCTCAATTCAACTTCAAAATCCTGAGCTCATGTGATCCTTCTGCCTCAGCCTCTCAATAGCTGGGACTACAGACATGTACCACCTCTTTTTTCTGTTTTTGGTAGAGAAAGGGTCTCACTCTTGCTCATGCTGATAATTACTGATTTAAAAAATCACTTGAGGCTGGATGCAGTGGCTCATGCTTGTAATCCTAGCACTTTGGGAGGCTGAGGCAGGTGGATTGCCTGAGCTCGCAGGTACGAGACCAGCCTGAGCAAGAGCGAGTCCTTGTCTCTAAAAAATAGCCGGGCATTGTGGTATTTGCCTGTAGTTCCACCTACTTGGGAGGCTGAGTCCAAGAGTTTGAGGTTGCTGTGAGCTATGATGCTACAGCACTCTACCAAGGGCAAGAAAGTGAGATTGTCTCAAAAAAAAAAAAAAGAAAAAGAAATCACTTGACATAGTTCTATATTTATGCTACCAGCTGAATACAAAGTTAGGATCATTAGTTTAATTTTGCTTTTGATTCTAAGAGATAGCTTTTTAAATTTTTACTTTTGTTTTATAAGTATGTGATTATTTACATGTTTCCAAAGTAAAAACTTCTAAGTAAGATATACTCAGAGATACTCAGGGGGCAGAGGCAAGAGGATTGCTTGAGCCCAAGAGATTGAAGTTGCTGTGAGCTAGGCTGACATTGCAGCACTCTACCCAGGGAAACAAAGTGAGATTCTGTCTCAAAAAATATATATATAGGACAGTGCCTGTGCCTCAAAGGAGTAGGGCACCAGCCCCATATACTGGAGGTGGTGGGTTCAAACCCGGCCCCGGCCAAAAACTGTAAAAAAAAAAACAAAAACATATATATACACACACACACACACACACACACACACACACTCTGAGAAACTCAGTGCCTTTCTCTTTCATTGTGTTTTATTCTCTCCTTATCGTTCTAAACAGTTTTTTTAAAGTAGAGACCGGGTTCTCACTGCTGCTCAGGCTGGTTTCAAACTCCAGTGCTCAAATGATTCTCCAGCCTTGGCCCCCCAGAGTGCTAGGAATACAGATGAAAGCCACTGTGTCCATCACCTTTCTAAGTAATTAAAAAAAAACCTTTGTGTATTTTTCCATTGATTACACTTTTATTTTTATTTATTTATTTATTTTGAGATAGAGTGTCAATATGTTGCCCTCAGTAGAGTGCTGTAGCGTCATAGCTCACAGCAACCTCAAACTCTTGGGCTCGAGCAATTCTCCTCCCTCACTCTCCCAAGCAGCAGGGACTATAGGCGCCTACCACAATGCCCAGCTATTTTTTTGTTGTAGTTGTCATTGTTGTTTAGCAGTCCCAGGCCAGGCTCAAACCCACCAGCTTCAGTGTATGTGGCTGGCACCCTATTCACTGAGCTATGGGCACTGAGCCTCTTTTTTCTTTCTTTCTTTCTTTTTTTTTTTTTTTTGCAGTTTTTTGGCCGGGGCTGGGTTTGAACCCACCACCTATAGCAAATGGGGCCCGGCACCCTACTCCTTTGAGCCACAGGCACCACCCTCTTTTTTCATTTTTGATGTAGCATGTTGTTGCTATACATTTCCTTCTTACTACTGCTTTTACTGTATCCCACAGGTTTTAATATGGCATGTTTCCATTTTCATTTGTTTTAAGAATTTTTTTTTTTAAATATATGTGCTGCCTAAGTGAGCACAGAAATTTTTTTTTTTTTTTTTTTTTTTTTTTTTAGACAGAGTCTCACTTTGTTGCCCCCAGTAGAGTTCTGTGGTGTCACAGCTCATAGCAACCTCAAATTTTGGGGCTCAAGTGATTCTCTTGCCTCAGCCTCCCAAGTAGATGGGACTACAGGTGCCTGCCACAATGCCTGGTTATTTTTTTGGTTACAGTTGTCCTTGTTGTTTAGCAGGCCTTGGCCAGGTTCAAACCTGCCATCCTCAGTGTATGTGGCTGGCCCCCTGCCAACTGAGCTACCGGGGCCACCATGCCTGGTTATTCTTAGAGGTGGGGTCTTGCTCTTGCTCAGGCTGGTTTCAAACTTGTGTATTCAAGCAATCCACCCCCCTCAGCCTCCCAGAGTGCTAGGATTACAGGTATGAGCCACCACATCTGGCCTTGTTTTAAGGAATTTTTTATGTCCTTAATTTCTTCATTCCTGCTGGTTATTAAGGATTATGTTAGTTAATTTCTATGTATTTACTAGTTCTATGTTTAGAGCTCCTCTTGTTATTGATTTCTAGTTTTATTCCATTGTGGTATGAAAATATTTTTAAATATTTGTTTTGTGGGCTAGCATATGGTCTATCCTATAGAATGTTCCATGTGCTGATGAGAAGAATGTACATTCTGCAGCTGGTAGATAAAATGTTCTGTAAATGTCTGTTAGGTCCATTTAGTCTACAATACAGTTAAATTCCAATGTTTCTTTGTTTATTTTCTATCTAAATGATCTGCCAAGTGCTGAAAGTGGGGTATTGAAGTCTCCAGTATTATTTATTGTATTAGGGTCTACTTCTCTCTTTAGCTCTAATATTTATATATACATATATATATGATCTTAATATATCAAATTATATACTTTTGTGTGTTTTCATGGTGGTAGATATTGTCCTTTTGCTTCCTTTTGCTTCTCCTAAACATTTCTTTCTTTCTTTCTTTTTTTTTTTGTAGTTTTTGGCTGGGGCTGGGTTTGAACCCACCACCTCCGGCATATGGGGCCGGTGCCCTACTCCGTTGAGCCACAGGTGCCGTCCCTAAACATTTCTTGTAGGGCCAGTCTACAAGTAATACATTTCCTCTCTTTTTGTCTGAGAAAGACTATTTGTCATTCATTTATGAAGGGTAGCTTTGATGGTTCATGTCTAACAGGTTTTTTTTTTTTCTTTGAGCACTTGCAAAGTACTCAATATATCATCACATTCTCTCCTAACCTGTAATGTTTCTGGTGAGATTTCTGCTGTTAGTCTGATAGGAATTCCCTTATATATGACTTGATGGTTTATCTTGCCTTGTTTTTTTTTTTTTTTTTTTTTTGTTGTTGTTTTATTTTTTGCAGTTTTTGGCCGGAGCTGGGATTGAACCCACCACCTCTAACATATGGGGCGGCACCCTACTCCTTTGAGCCACAGACACTGCCCCTATCTTGCTATTTTTACAATTTTTTATTTTGAGACAGAGTCTCACTCTGTTGCTCTGGATAGAATGCCATGGCATCATCATAGCTTCCATCAACCTCAAACTTTTGGGCTCATGTGATCCTCTTGCCTCAGCCTCTGAGTAGCTGGGACTACAGATGTTTATCAACATGCCTTGCTAGTTTTCTACTTTTAGTAGAGACAAATCTTGCTGTTACTCAGGCTGGCCTTGAACTCCTGAATTCAAGCAATCCACCCCCGTCAGCCTCCAGAAATGCTAGGATTATAGGCATTAGCCACCATGCCAGCCTATTTTTAGAATATTTTTAGATCCAAGGTCTCTCTATGTTGTCTAGGTTGGCCTTGAACTCCTGGGCTCAAGTGATCCTAACACCTCAGCTTCCGAAGTAGCAGGGATTACAGGCATTGGCCACCATGTATGGCTTAGAATTCCTTGTTTGACACTGACTTTTGACACTTTTTTTTTTTTTTTTTTGAGACAGAGTCTCACTTTGTTGCCCTCGGTAGAGTGCTGTGGCATCACAGCTCACAGCAACCTCCAGCTCTTGGTCTTAGGCAATTCTCTTGCCTCAGCCTCCCAAGTAGCTGGGATTACAAGTGCCTGCCACAACACCCGGCTATTTTGTTGTTGTTGTTGCAGTTTGGCTGGGGCCAGGTTTGAACCTGCCAGCCTTGGTATATGGGCTACTCACTGAGCCACAGGTGCCCCCTGACTTTTGAGAGTTTTGCTATAATGTGGATTGGAGAGGATGTTTTGGGTTGAATGTATTTGGGGATCATTGAAGCTTCCTGTACTTGGATGTCTATAAATCTTCTAAGGCATGGGAAGTTTTTGGCAATAATTTCATTAAATAGGTTTTCTATGCCTTTCACATCTCTTTTCCCTCTGGAATTCCCAAAATTATATTTAATAATATTTATACACTCATTGGTATCCCAGATGTCACAAAGACTTTCTTCATTCTTTTATTCTTCTTTTTTGTAACACTGGATTATTTCAAAAGACCTATCTTCAAATTCAGAAATTGTTTCTTTTACTTAATCTAATTTATTGCTGGAGCTCTTGGTTATTTTCTTTTTATTTCATTCATTGAATTTTTTAGTTCCAGTATTTCTGTTTAGTTCTTCCTTATATCTATCTCTTTGTTGGATTTTTCATTCAGATCACAAACTGTTTTCTTGATTTCTTTGTATTTTCTATCCATGTTCTCTTTATTTTGCTAATAGTTTGAATTCCTTTTCAGGCATTTCATAGATTTACTTTTCTTTGAGGTCTGTTACTGGACAATTATTGTGTTCCTTTGAAGGTGTAGTATTTTCTTGCTTTTTCACGTTTCTTGTGTCTTCCCATTGATATCTGCACATCTGGTATAACAGTTGGTCCTTTTCAATTTCATGGGGGTAGTTTTTGTAGGAAAAGTCAATAGTGCCATTTTGATAGGGTACTTTGGCTTTGGTTCTGCGTGGGCACTGTAGTTTAGTCTCTATGTGATTTATTTAGGTGTAATTAATGTTAGCAGTGTCTGTGAATTTCTCAATGGTTTAGGCTGCAATCATTTGTGGAGGCTGTGGTGGGGCTGTGCTAGAGACTGGGGCATCAGGTGGGTTGGTCCTCAGGCCTCCAGGTGACATGAGAGGGCACTGGCTGTGTTAGCAGTAGATCAGTTTTGGATTCCTACATGGCACAAACAAGTACATAATCCTACCACTGGAGTAAGTGGGATTGCTGTTAGTGGCAGTGGCTGTTGGAAGGCAGCTCTCAGGCTCTGGGGAGTGTACACTTTGGCTCCCTACGTCCTAGGGGAAGCCTCCCTGATATACCAGACTGCCTGTTCCCCAGGGTGTAGGGCACAAGGTAGTGTTGGGGGTCAGGGACCATTTTTGCTATTATTACTTTGCATACATAGTTTTATCTATTAGATCAATTAAGAATAACAAAAATAAAAGATTCCTATTTTACCTTAAAGTATTCTGTTATTGATTTCTAACTTCATACTCTTGTCATTAGAGAAGATAATTACAGGACTTCTGTCTTTTAAAATCTATTAAGGCGCTCTTTTACCAAGAATCCATCTACATGGGCTGCATTCGCACCAAAGCCATGAAGAAGGCATCATCAAGAAGTACAATACACGTCTGGGCATGACCAAGCATGTGTGCAAGGAGATTGCCAACATTCCCAGTCAGAAGCTCCACAACAAGATAGCAGTCTATGTCACACACCTGATGAAATGGATCAAGAGGGACCCAGTGAGAGGCATCTCCATCAAGCTGAAGGAGGAGGAGGAAAGAGAGGAGAGACAACTATGTCCCTGAGGTCTGAGCTCTGGATCAGATGACTGAAGTAGATTCTGACACTAAGGAAATGCTGAAGCTTTTGGACTTTGGTAATCTGTTCAACCTCCAGGTCACTCAGCCTATAGTTGAGATGAATTTCAAAACACCATGTGGAATTGTTTGAATCTATCTGCTGTTCTGTACATTGTAATAAACCTGGGTCAATAAAAAAAAATCTATTAAGGTAATTGGTGACTTAATATATGGTATATCCTAGAAAATGCCTCATGAGCAGTTTTTATTTATTTTTTTGAGTCAGAGTCTCATTTTGTCACCCTTGATAGAGTGCCGTTGCATAATAGCTCACAGCAAGCTCAAACTATTGGACTCAACCAATTCTCTTGCTTCAGCCTCCCAAGTAGCTAGGACTACAGGCAGCTGCCACAACCCTTGGTTATTTTTAGAGACAGGGTCTCACTCTTGCTCAGGCTGATCTTCAATCCATGAGCTCAGGTAATCCACCCAGTGTGGCCTCCCAGAGTGCTAGGATTACAGGCGTGAGCTACCATGCCTGGCAGTCTGGAAATATTATTGTAGAACTGTCTGGAAGTGAAAAATCTCTAACCAAAAACTATAAAATACTGATGAAATAAATTGAGGAAAACACAAATAAACTGAAAGATATCCCATGTTCATGAATTGGAAGAATTAATATTGTTAAAATGTTCATACTACCCAAACCTACAACTTCTATGCAATCTTTATCAAAATTCTAATGTCATTTTTTTAGAAATAAAAAAATTCCTCAAATCTATATGGAAGCAGAAAGATCCCAAATAGCCAAACCAGCTTAAGCCAAAAGAACAAAGTTCGAGGCATGATATACCCTGAATTAAAAATGTAAAACTATTGTCTTCAAAACACCACAGTATTGGGAGGCGCCTGTAGCTCAGTGAGTAGGGCGCTGGCCACAACCAGGCTGGCAGGTTCAAACCTGGTCTGGGCCAGCTAAACAACAATGACAACTGCAACAAAGAAATAGCAGGCGGCACCTGTGGCTCAAAGGAGTAGGGTGCCAACCCCATATGCTGGAGGTGGTGGGTTCAAACCCAGCCCTGGCCAAAAACTCCAAAAACAAACAAAAAAAAAAAAAAAAAAAAAAAAAAGAAGAAGAAGAAAGAAAGAAAGAAAAATAGCTGGGCATTGTGGTGGGTGCCTCTAGTCCCATCTACTTAGGAGACTGAGGCAAGCCCAAGAGTTTGAGGTTGCTGTGAGCTGTGATGCCATGACACTCAACTGAGGGCGACAAAGTGAGACTTTGTCTCAAAAACAAAAACAAAAAACACAGTATTGTCATAAAAATAATCACATACATCCATGGAAAAGGATAGAATTCCCAGAAATAAACCCATGCATTTATGGCTAGTTGATTATTGATAAATATGTCAAGAACATACAATGGGGGAAGGACAGTTTCTTCAATAAATCGTGTTGGGACAACTGGATATCCACATGTAGAAGAATGAAACTAGAGCTTTATCTCATATCTCATCAACTCAAAATGGACTAAAAACTTAAATCTAAGACTGGAAACTGCCAGGCTTGGTGCTCATGCCTGTAATCCCAGCACTTTGAAGGCTGAGGTGGGTGGATTGCCTGAGCTCACAGGTTTGAGACCAACAAAAACAAGAGCAGACTCCACCTCTAAAAATAACCCCGCCTTGGCTTGGCGCCAAAACCTCAGTGGTTAGGGCACTGGCCACATACACTGAGGCTGGCGGGTTTGAACCCCGCCTAGGCCAGCTAAACAACAATGACTAGTGCAACAAAAATATAGCTGGGCCTTGTGGCAGGTGCCTGTAGTCCCAGCTACTTGGGAGGCTGAGGCAAAAGGATTTTTTTTTTTTTTCCACTTGGCTTTTTTTTTTGAGGCAAAAGGATCTTAAGCCCAAAAGTTTGAGGTTGCTGTGAGCTGTGACATCACAGCACTCTACCAAGGCCAACATAGAAACTCTGTCTCAACAACAACAAAAAAAACCCAAACAATGACAACTGCCTCAAAAAATAGCTGGGTGTTGTGGCGGGTGCCTATAGTCCCAGCTACTTGGGAGGCTGAGGCAAGAGAATCACTTAAGCCTAGGAGTTGGAGGTTGCTGTGAGCTGTGATGCCATAGCACTCTACCCAGGACGACAGCTTGAGGCTCTGTCTCTAAATAAATAAATAAATAAATAAATAAAAAGGTCCTGTGTGACCCGGCACCTGTGGCTTAAGTGGCTAAGGTGCCAGCCACATACAACTGAGCTGGTGGGTTGGAATCCAGCCCGGCTGCCAAATAACAATGGCTGCAACCAAAAAATAGCCGGGTGTTGTGACCGGTGCCTGTAGTCCCAGCTACTTGGGAAGCAGAGGCAGGAGACTCGCTTGAGCCCTAGAGTTGTAGGTTGCTGTGAGCTGTGATGACATGGTACTTTACCCAGGGCAACAGCTTGAGGGTCTATCTCAAAAAAAAAAAAAAAAAGTCCTGTGCATCAAAGGAACAATTAACAGAATAGCAACAACACAAGTAGGAAAATACATTCCCAAACCATACATATAGTAAGGGGTTAATATATAAAATAGTATTTAAGGAACTCAAACAACTCAATAGCAAGGCAACAAATAATCCAATGAAGTAATGGGGAGTCAACCTGAACAGACATTTCCCAAAGACAATACAGATGGCCAACCAGTATATAAAAACACCCTAAACCTCACTAATCATTAGGAAAATTCAAAGCACAATGATATATTACCTCATGTCTATTAGAAAGGTTATAATTAAAAAGATGAACAATAATAAGTATTGGTAAGGATGTGAAGAAAGGGAGCATTTATACGTTGTTGGTGGGAATGTAAATTAGTACAACTATTATATAAAATAGTATACCAGTTCCTCAAAAACACTAAGAATAGAACTACTATTTGATCCAGCCATCCCACTACTGGGGATAGCACATATATCTAAAGGAATTGAAATCAAGACGTTGAAGAGGTATCTGCACTCTCATGTCCATCGTAGCATGACTCACAAAAGTCAAGATTTAGAATCAACCTAAGGGTCCTTCAGTGGATGAATGGATAAAGAAAATGTGGTATATGTGCATAATAGAATACTATTCAGTCTTAAAAACAAGGGAATTCTGTCATTTACAACAGTGTGGATGAACCTGGAGCACAATCTGCTAAGTGAAATAATCCAGGCACAGAAAGACAAATACCATCTGGTTTCACTTGTATGCCAAATCTAAAAATGTTGAACTCCTAGACATATAGAATAGAATGGTTACTAGAGCCGTGTGGTGGGGGGAGTGGGGAATGGGGAGACGCTGCTCAAAAGATACAAAGTTTTAGTCAAAAGGAACAAGTTTTGAGATGTAGTGCACAGCTGTATGAACAATATAGTTCATAATAATATGTATTTCAACATTTCGAATGTTTCAAAAAATGATAGGTAAATGAGGTGATAAATGTGTTAGCTTGATTTAATCACTTGCATTGTATATATATAGCAAAGCATGACATATCTCATAAATATGCACAATTTAAATTTGTCAATTAAACAAACCCATGGTGAGCAAGAGTGAGACCCCCATCTCTACTATACAAAAAGATTCCTGTTCATCATTATAATGGGAAACAAGCTTATTTTGTTCTCGGGCTTTTGAGTATGGATTGTATTATTTTTAGTAAAGGAATTCATGAATAAATCAAAGAAAGTACTATATTTACTGTATGGGTACATAAAGACAAAACAGGTTATTCTTGATCCAAATATGCAAGGATATAATGCAGTAAGAGTCATTACTAGTACATTCCTGAAGCACTAAGTTCTACTAAAATAAATTGATGAAAGCTGACCCTTTTGGGTAAGGAGCACTTAGATAAATGAATGTTATAGTCCATGTTGTTGTTCTGGCTTAGGTTATTTACTTTTTGATTAAGAAAAGGACAAAATAGGGTGGCACTTGTGGCTCAGTGAGTAAGGCGCTGGCCCCCTATACTGAGGGTGGTAGGTTCAAACCTGGCCCCGGCCAAACTGCAACAAAAAATAGCCGGGCGTTGTGGCGGGTGCTTGTAGTCCCAGCTACTCGGGAGGCTCAGGCAAGAGAATCACCTAAGCCCTAGAGCTAGAGGTTGCTGTGAGCTGTGATGCCACTGCACTCTACTGAGGGCGACAAAAAAAAAAAAAAGGACAAAATAAGGCTGGGCAAAATGGCTCACTCCTGTAATCCCAGCACTATGGGAGGGAGGCCAGAGTGGGTGGATAGCTTGAGTTTACGACTTTGAGACCATCCTAAGCAAAAGTGACACCCTCGCCTATCTCTACTAAAAATAGAAAAAACTGAGCAAGAGGATCTCTTGAGTCCAGTTGGAGGTTACTGTGAGTATGAATCCACGGCACTCTACCCAGGGTGGCAGCTTGAGACTTTATCTCAAAAAAATAAAATAAAATAAAATAAAATAAAATAAAATAAAATAAAATAAAATAAAATAAGAAAAGGACAAAATAGTTTAATTATTAGTTGAATAACTAATTGTGAGAGGGCTTACTCATGGATCTATATAGAAAATATGTCACTTGCCCACTTATAATTAATCTAATAATTTTCACTATGTTTAAATTCAGTTCCTAAGTTTAATTAAAAAAATAAGAAAAAAAAATTAGCCAGATGTGGTGGTGTGTGCCTACAGTCCTAGCTATTCAGGAGGCTGAGGCAGGAGTATTGCTTTAGCCTAGGAGTTTGAGGTTCCTATAAGCGAGGCTGAGGCCAGGGCACTCTAGCCCAGGTGACAAAGTGAGACTCTGTCTCAATAACAATAAAATAATTATTTTAAAAGAACTCCCTTCAGGTCTGTCAGTTTTTGCTTTATATATTTTGATGATCTGTTATTAAATGTATAATATTTCTAATTTTGTATCTTCTTGCTGTATTGAACTTTTTATTAACACATAAATGTCTTTATTTGCCTCTTGTAAACTGTTTTTATATAAAGTCTATTTCATCTCATATGAGTACAGCCCTGCTTTCTTTTGTGTACTATTTGCATGGAGTGCCTTTTGCTATGCTTTCTTTTTTTGCAGTTTTTGGCCAGGGCTGGGTTTGAACTTGCCACCTCCAACATGTGGGACCGGCACCCTACTCCTTTGAGCCACAGGCACCGCCTCTGCTTTCATTTTTGTTGATTTTGGATTTTAAGGGAGTCACTGATAGATAGCAGAAGATGGGATTATATGTTTTTATCCATTCTAATAATCTCTGTCTTTTGATTGGAGAGTGAGACTAGCCTGAGCAAGAGTGAGACCCCATCTCTATAAAAAAAATAGAAAACATTAGTTGGGTGTGGTGACTTCCTGAGGAGTTGGGACTACTCCTGAGCCCAGGAGCTCAAGGTTACAGGGAGCTATAATGATGTCACTTGAGTCTAGCCTGCCTGACAGTGCAAGACCCTGACTCAAACAAAACACCCGTAATTATTTTTAAGAGCTGACTTACTTCTGTCATTTGCTATTTATTTTCTAGATGGCTTGTAGGTGTTTTTTTTGTTTGTCATTTTCTGCATTACCTTCTCCTCCTCCTCCTCCTCTTCTTCTTCTTCTGACAGAGTCTCACTTTATCGCCCTTGGTAGAGTGCTGTGGCATCACAGCTCACAGCAACCTCCAACTCCTGGACTTAGGCGATTCTCTTGCCTCAGCCTCCCGAGTAGCTGGGACTACAGGCGCCACCCACAACGCCCAGCTATTTTTTTGTTGCAGTTTGGCCAGGGCCGGTTCAAACCCGCCACCCTTGGTATATGGGGCCAGCGCCCTACCCACTGAGCCACAAGTACTGCCCACATGGCTGTCTTCTTTTGTGTCGATTTTTTGAGGTGAAATGTTTAAATTCCCTTCTCATTTTCTTTTGTGTATATTCTATACCTATCCTAGTTCCAAATTACAGTGAGTGTATGTTCTCTTTTTCTTAGAGTTATTTCACAGCATTGGAAGTACAAAGGACAAGATGTTGGAAGATGATGCGATCTTAGAAAGGAGTACAACAACTTGCCAAGTCATAGAAAAGGTTCTCCCTCAATGTCATATGTAAAAGAAGGTAAGCAGTATGCAAACTACTTTTTTTGTTGTTGTTGGAGTTTGACCAGGGCAGGGTTTGAACCCAGCACCCTCGGTATATGAGGCTGGCGCCCTACTCACTGAGCTATAGGCACCACCCACTTTTTCTAAGTTTTTATAAACAGATAAAACTTTATTTCTCACTGGTTCTATTTTAAATTGCAGTGTACTAAAGTAGTATTAGTTTTTTCTATTTTTTTTTTTTTTCATTTCTTTGCATGTTTATAACTGATAGTAAGAGAGCTTCAAAATTTTCTGGCTCATGCCTGTGATCTGAGCACCCTAGGTGGCTGAGGCAGGAGGATTTTTGAACTCAAGAGTTTGAGAACAGCCTGAACAAGAGGGAGACCCTGTCTCTACTAAAAATAGAAAAATTAGCAAGGCTTTATGGTGGGTGCCTGTAGTCCCAGCTACTTGGGAGGCTGTGGCAAGAGAATCACTTGAACCTAAGAGTTTGAGGTTGCTGTGAACTAGGGTAACTCCATGGCATTCTAACGTGGAGCAACAGAGTGAGACTCTGTCAAAACTAATAATAATGTTTTTTTCTAACTCCAGTGGGGGCAATTTGGTTCATCAGTATTTCTCTGATAAATTATCCATTTCATCTAGGTTTGGGATTTTTTTTTGCATAAAATTCTGTCAAGTAGTCTCAATTTTTTTTAAATTTGTTTTAATGGTTTTCCTCTCCTTGTCATTTCTTATTTTGTATATTTGTGCTTTCTTTTTTTCTCTTTTTCTTTTATTTTTTTATTTTTATTTATTTCTGACTAATATGAGGGCACATACAATTAGCCACATTGCTTGCTTTTGTAAGGCAAAATCTAAGTTGTAGCTGTGTCCCTCACACACAAGTGTGACCCGCACATTGTTCCCGCTGAGAAGGAACCACCTGCTCTTTCTTTTTTTCAATCAAGTTAACTGGTGGTTTGCCTATTTGGGGGGTCAGCAAACCCTTTTTATACATGGCCAGATGCCAAATCTTTTAGGCTTTATCAGCCCACACAGTCTCTGTTAGAATTGCTTGACTCTATCATTGTAGTACAAAAACAGCTATAGGCAACAACATCTAACTATGTTCCAGTCAAACTATATTTATAAAATTTGTGGCAGGCCAGATTTGGCCTGTGAGCTATAATTTGCCAAACCCTGGTGTATTCTGTTAATTGTCTTCAAGAAAACAAGATTTTTAAGGCCTGCTATGGTAGCTTATGCCTATAATCCTAGCACTCTGGGAGGTTGAGGCAGGTGGATCCCCTTGGCTCAGGAGTTCAGGACCCGCCTAAGCAAGAGTGAGATCCCATCTCTAAAAATAGCCAGGCTTTGTGGTGGGCACCTACAGTCCCAGCTACTTGGAAGACTGAGGCAAGAGGATTATTTGAGGTTGCTGTGAGCTATGATGCCATTGCACTGCGCCAAGGGAGATAAAATAAGATTGTCTCAAAAGAAAGAAAGAAAAGAAACCAAGATTTTAGCCAGGCATGGTGGTTCCATCTACTGAGGAGGCTGAAGTGAGAGGATCACTTGAGGCCAGGAGTTTGAGACCAGCCTGGGCAACATAGTGAGGTCTGTCTCTTAAACAAACAAAAAATAAGAAATCAGGATTTGATTTATTAATTAGGTCTATTTTTTTCCCTATTTTCTATTATTATCATTATTATTTCCTTATTTGTGCTTTCTTTCTTGTTTGTTTTGAGACAGGGTCTCATTCTGTAGTCCAGGTTGGAATGGAGTGTCTCAATCACACCTCATTGCAGCCTCTAACTCATGGGCTCCAGCAAGGCTTCTGCCTCACTCTCCTGAATAGCCGTGACTACAGGCACGTGACACAATGCTCAGCTGGTTTTTTTCTTTCTTTTTTTTTTTAATTTTTATTCAACTCTACAATGTGTGTGTGTGGTTTTTTTTTTTTTTTTTTTGCTGTTTTTGGCCAGGGCTGGGTTTGAACCTGCCACCTCTGGCATATGGGGCTGGCGCCCTGCCTTTGAGCCACAGGCATCACCCAGTGCTCAGGTGTTTTAAAAAATATTTTTCTAGGTATGGGGTCTCATTATGTTGTCCAGCTTGTCAAATTCCAAGGCTCAAGTGATGCTCCTGGCTTGGCCTCCCAAATTGCTGGGATTACAGTTGAGCCACGGCCCAAAACTTTGTGCTTTCTTTTGGTTTACTTTATTGTCCTTTTCCTAATTTTTTTGAACTGGGAATTTAAGTCTTTTTCAGGCTCTAATTTTTGCTGATAAAAGTGTTCAGTGAGCCAGGCTTGGCGCCTGTAGCTCAGTGGCTAGGATGTCAGCCATATACACTGAGGCTGGCGGGTTCAAATCCAGCCTGGGCCTGCCAAACAACAATGACAACTATAACCAAAAAATAGGTGGGCGCCTGTAGTCCCTGCTACTTGGGAGGCTGAGGCAAGAGAATTGCTTAAGCCCAAGAGTTTGAGGTTGCCATGAGTGGTAACACCACGGCACTCTACCAAGGATGACATAGTGAGACTCTGTCTCAAAAAAAAAAAAAAAAAAAAAAAATGTTTTCAGTGGGCCAGGCACCCAGCACTTTGGGAGGCTGTGGTGAGGAGATTATTTGAGGCCAGGAGTTTAAAATCAGCCTGGGGAACATAGTGAGACTCCATATCTACAAAAACGTTTTAAAAAGTAACTGAGGATGGTGGTATGTGCCTGTAGTCATAGCTACTCAGGAGGCTAAGGCAGAAAGATCACTTGAACCCAGGTTTGGAGGCTGCTGTGACCTATGATCATGTCACTGCACTCCAGCCTGGGCAATAGAATAAGACCTTGTCTCTAAAACAAAGTGGTTAATGCTGTGAACTTTCTTCAGATTTGTTATGAAAATATATCTTATAATAATATAAGTAAGATTATTAATCACTATTTTAAAAATTTTACAACATTATTTCCTTTTCCCTTGAGTTATTTAATATTAATAAACGGTGTTTAAATGTCATAATAGAAGGTCCTTTCCAGATTTTTTTGTTAATAATTTCTAGTTTTGCTTGGCACTGTGGCTCACACCTGCAATCCTAGCATTTTGGGAGGCCGAGGTGGGTGGATTGCCTGAGCTCGCAGGTTGGAGACCAGCCTGAGCCAGAGCCAAACCTGTCTCTAAAAATAGCCAGGTTTTGTGGTTGATGCCTGTAGCCCCAGCTACTTGGGAGGCTGAAGAAAGAGGATCGCTTCAGCCCAGGAGTTTGAATATGCTATGAGCTATGATCCCACGGCACTCTACTGAAGGCAAAAAATGAGACTCTGTCTCCAAAAATCAAAAACAAAAACCAAAAACAAACAAGCAAACAAAAAAACCCCAGAAAAAGTTAGTGCCTACATCAAGTTGTGTTTTTTTTTTTTTTTTTTTTTTTTTTTTTCGAGACAGAGTCTTACTTTGTCATCCTCAGTAGAGTCCCGTGGTGTCCTAGCTCAAACAACCTCAAACTCTTGGGGTCAAGCAATCTTCTTGCCTCAGCCTCCTGAGTAGCTGGGGCTACCGGTGCCCACCACAACACCTGGTTAGTTTTAGAGACTAGACACAGGCTCTTGCTCTAGCTCAGGCTGATCTCAAACTCCTGAGCTTAGGCAATCCACCTTCCTCGGCCTCCCAGAGTGCTAGAATTACTGGCATGAGCCACCTCACCCAGCCTATTACATCAAGTATTTTATCCGGAAAACAGAAAAGAACTCATGCCTTTTTTTCAGGTGACTTCAGTATTCTTTGCTAAACAAAGTTAGTTTTAAACCTGTTATTAAAGTTCAAATGTTTAAAGGTTTATAGTTTTAAACCTATTATTAAAGTTTAAATGTCTAAAGGTTTATAGAACTGCCACTAATATAATATTTCTAAATTTTGCTGGATTTGACTGTGAGCTTTATGTTCTTGATTTTGAGCCTCTGAATTCTGAGGTAGGTGGCTGTGGTGAGGCCTAAGGACATGTTCTCCTTGCCTAGGACAGCAGCTACAAGGCACAGTGTAGCCCACATGGTCCCTTTCCTGCTCCAACTTGCCCCATGGTGATTCTGACAGATATTGAATGCTCCAGTCTTCCTGTTTTCTGTCTTGAACTCTGCACCTGGTAAATAAATTAAGGACACAGACAGATCCTTTCCTTTGCAGCCATCTTTGATGCTACGTGGCCATGTGAGACTTATGAGGACAAGGAAAAGACGTCAGAAATGATGCCTATGTTGTCGTTTCAGAACACTTTCAGTAACTTAAAACCTTAAAGTCATGTTTCATAAAATGTCTGAGTCTTTTGTAAAATGTAACACTTTGGCTGTTTAGATTGTTTGGGAAACCGAGTCTTTGTCAAAGAATAAGATTTTTGTCTTTTAGAACTCTTAATCATCAGTTTAGCCAAGTGAATAATTAACTGTATAGTAAACTGTAATCCTGTTTTGTGAAAAGTGGTTTTTTGGGAGTAAGAAAGATTAAACAGAAAGGAAAGTAACATTATTTTATTTTATTTTATTTTTGAGACAGAGCCTCAAGCTCTCGCCTTGGGTAGAGTGCTCACAGCAACCTCCAACTCCTGGGCTTAAGCGATTCTCTTGCCTCAGCCTCCCAAGTAGCTGGGACCACAGGCGCCCGCTATAACACCTGGCTATTTTTTTGGTTGCAGCCATCATTGTTGTTTGGCGGGCCCAGGCTGAATTCAAACCCACCAGCTCAGGTGTATGTGGCTGGTACCTTAGCTGCTTGAGCCACAGGCACGGAGCCAGGAAAGTAACACTGTACAAGAAAGGATCTTGTGTGGTAAATTTTGTCCTGAAACAGAATGACTGGTTATATAAGAAAGTGAAAGGCAGGGAAAAACAGAAGTTTTGGGATGTTTGTAAATTGTCTGTGCAGGCTGAATAGAACTCATAAAAGGAAATTTATGAAAGAATTTGCATGTGATCCAGTTGGTTATGTATTGCCTTTAGAATCTTTTGGCTTGTGCTATTTGAAAAAATGTTTTAAGCCTTTGATATTTTACAAACTTTCCAAAATAAAAACTCTATGTTTGAAATATTAAGAAATATTAATATTTCTTTTTGAAATATTAAGACCACTGAAAATCTGAGAAAGACGTATTAGGCTTATTTAGTGTGTTAAAGCAGTATAGGAAATATTGTCAAATATGAAATGTTGGTTAATTTTCTATGGATTATGCTTGTATATATACATATGTTCTAATATTACAAAATATTAGTCTGTCTTAGTGTATGTTACCAGTAATAATTTTTGATTCATCTCAGAAAGTGCTTTTCGTAACTTGCAAAATCCAAAGTTTATCCTTTAAAAAAATGTAATGGGGCTTGGTGCCTGTAGCTCAGTGGCTATAGGGCACCAGCCATGTACACCAGGGCTGGCGGTTCAAACCTGGTCCAGGCCTGCCAAACAACAATGACAATTACAACAACAAAAAAATAGCCAGGTGTTATGGCAGCACCTGTAGTCCCAGCTACTTGGGAGACTGAGGTAAGAGAATCATTTAAGCCCAAGAGTTTGAGGTTGCTGTGAGCTGTAATGTTACAACACTCAACAGAAGGTAACATAGTGAGAATCTGTCTCAAAAAAAAAAAAAAAAAGTAATGGAAATGTTGACAGGCTCTCTTGAATACAAATTTCTGATAACCTCGGAAATCATATACCATTGGACTAAAAGCAAACTTTCAGGACTTTAATTAGAAATCTAAAACAGAACAGAAATTAATTACACAGGACTGACCTAGTTTTTTATGACTTTTTGCTTGAAACATTGCTGATACTTTCTGTGTTCTGTTTTCCAAAAGTCAAGAAAACCCTTCTCCATCTTTTGAGCTATTTATGGCTTTCAGCAACATATGTACTTATAAGCAAAATTTGAAACATTTATTTTTTTCTCTTTTTGATTTCTCCTGATTTTGAAAACCATTTGTAAGTATTCTTAATTTCTGACAATACACTTATTTGCATAAGTTCAATAAGAATCTGTTTTCTTCTATAGGACACAATGAAAAACACTGGTTATTTTACCAAGGCTTTGATTGGAATGACATAGTTTCAGAGATGTCCAGACTGCATTAAAGAATTAAGGTCAAGGCAGTGCCTGTGGCTCAGTGAGTAGGGTGCGAGTCCCATATCCCAGGGGTGGCGGGTTCAAACCCAGCCCAGCCAAACTGCAACAAAAAATAGCCAGGTGTTGTGGCGGGCACCTGTAGTCCCAGCTACTTGGGAGGCTGAGGCAAAGAATCACATAAGCCCAAGAGCTGGAGGTTGCTGTGAGTTGTGAGGCCATGGCACTCTACTGAGGGCAACAAATGAGACTCTGTCTTATAAAAAAAAAAAAAATGTATATATATATATGTTGACTTTATAAAGCCAATAAAAAGCCCATTGGAAAACTGGCCAGATACTTCATCAATATAATATTTTCTGATCTGTGGTGAGTAAAAAATGTCACTTTCTGACAGATCTGGGAATCCCAATTATTTGGGACCTTGAGAGCAGAGGAATTTACCCAGTGCATACAGGTATCTAATGGCCCAGATGAAACCTGGGCTCATGAGAGGCTTTTATGTCTAACCTGAGATTCCTTATAAAAGGTTCCAGCAAAGCCAATTTTAAAAGAAAGAAAAGCCCAAATGGCTAATAGTTATTCTTTGTGCGTTATACAAATAATCAGATGCAGTATACCGAAAGCACAGTTTATTTTGGCAATTAAATCAATTTGGCTATAATTTGTTTTTAGTAAAATGGGAAATTAGAGAAAAATATAATTCAAAAAATAAGAAAATGTGGCCCACCTATACTAAATTCCAGCCCTTGTGTGTAGTGTCAGCTCATAAAATGAGACATAGTTATTTAATTAAACTGATCTGGTAATAGGACTAAGAGACCAACCAAAGAATACAGAATTATATACAGTAGTCACACTTACTCTGATTTGGTTTTTCTTCTTGCTTTTTAGCCCTGAGATAACATATTAGGTTTTAATATGTAAAATCTTTTAATTTCAAAGTGGGCAATGAAAAAACAAAGTTAAAAATATTTAACCCAGGGCGGTGCCTGTGGCTCAGTGGGTAGGGTGCTGGCTCCATATACCAAGGGTGGCAGGTTCAAATCCGGCCCTGGCCAAACTGCAACAAAAAAATAGCCGGGTGTTGTGGTGGGCACCTGTAGTCCCAGCTCCTTGGGAGGCTGAGGCAAGAGAATCACCTAAGCCCAAGAGTTGGAGGTTGCTGTGAGCTGTGTGACACCATGGCACTCTACCAAGGGCAATAAAGCGAGACTCTGTCTCTAAAAAAAAGAAATATATATTTAATCCAAAGTACATGTCTCTGACATATTTTCAAATGACTGCCCCAGAAGTAACATTACAAAAGCTTGCTGAGAATACTTGTCCCAATCTTCAGACCACATACCAAAAGAATTGTGATTAGAGATTTGTCTCTGACTCTAAGATTGATAGGAAAGAAACTGCAAAAGCCTTAAGGCTCCACAAAGGTTGCCTGTTGGCTACATTTGTGCCTTATTAAACACAGTCTGCTGTGTCTATACAGATACCTCAGGAGAAAATGGAACCTGAATAAAAATTTCCCAGTAAGTAGTATGGCTTCACAAGTGGCCCCACACCTAACTGATTTTCAGTAATATTCACTTGAATTGCTCAGAACTTCGTATCAGTTCTACAGAAACTCTTAAAACTGAGTATTATCTTAAAGAACTGTGCTAACGCTGTAAATAAGAATACTAATTTCTCTTCATGCAAACCTTAGCCTCAAAACCCAGAACTTGTAGGTATTTGTAGGTAACTGCTAAATGGTTTCATTCTTTTTACTCTGGACACAACCCTGACTTTGTCCTCATCAGTGTAAAAAAGCCAGGTTGAACCTCTTTACTTCTTTATCCTAGAGTAATCTTTGAGATGTATCTTCCAGATCCGGCATTCCAGTAACGGAGCCACCCCGACCAAGAAACTTACTCAGCTGGCCCTGAACCCTCTATACAAGATGCCTTCCCAACTTTTTCAAGGGCTCCAGCAGATAACCTTTGATCAACCCTGGCAATGACAGGGTTTAAGCACTCTTAAGTGCTTAAAAAGAGGTCCCTTGTCACAATGCTTAAAAAGAGGCCACTGTTCCAGTTGGTAACCAGGTTATCCTCAGGATTTGGAGGGAAAAACATGACGAATTCAAGGGAAAGTGGACTGTCCTCTGGGACATCCTATGTGCAACCCCTACACCGGTCAAGTTGTCAGGATTACATCATCATGCATCTACCCTTATCCGCCTGAGAGAAAACAGCAAAATCAAGCTGGACCAGTGAACTTCAGAACTGTGTGAAAACGAGGGTTAAAAGCTTCAGTTGCCTCAGACATCTTTGTTACTGTTGTTTAATGTGCCCCTTGTTCTCTTTTATTAACTGTGCTGTATATTGTTCCCAGTATTAACTTTAATCCCATCCCTTACCCAAATAAATTCAATCCCAGGACAAGTGCAGTAAATAGTAGCCATTATTTCCATTTAAAATCTATTTCATAGGCTAAGTGACTAGGGCGCCAGCCCCATATACTGAAAGAAAGAAAAATAAAAATAAATATCCACTTCCTTGGGTATATTATAATTTGTTATTTATTTTATTTTTTATTTTTGGAGACTGAGTTTCACTATGTCACCCTTGGTAGAGTGCCATGGCATCACAGCTCATAGCAACCTCAAACTCTTGGGCTTAAGCGATTCTCTTGCCTCAACCTCCTAAGTAGCTGGGACTACAGGCACCTGCCACAAGGCCTGGCTATTTTTTGTTACAGTTGTCATTGTTATTTAGCTGGCCCGGCTAGGTGTATGTGGGTGGCACCCTGTCCACTGAGCTATAGGTACTGCCCTTAATCTTTATTTCTAAATAATTTTGTCTATTTCCTCCATTTCTTTCCTGAGTTTGACCAACTTGCTTTACATTTCTTCTGGGGTTTTGTCTATATCTAATCTTTGCTTTTTAATGTCTTATCCAAGGTGGCTCTGCAGATCTTCAAGTGCTTGTTTTGATTCTGTAGAGTGTTGGATTTCTTTTGCTTCGTGGGTGTTTTTTCAAAGGTTTTTGTGAGTTTTCCAGGGTGGATATGCGATGAAATCGATCTTCTGGTATTTTGTAGTACTCTGTATGGATCTATTAATCTTTTTCTATTAATTTTTATGGTATTAGGTTATTTGACAAGATCCCAAATCATGTGCCCTCTTCTGTCAATGCTGCAAAGTCCAGATGCTTTAGTCAATTTGTTTTTTGAGTTCAGGGAGGGGTTGTGGGTCTTCTCATTTTTCGTTCTTCCATCTCCAGTGACAATGACACCTCTCCATTTGCTTCCCTCTTCACATCCAAATGCCAAAGGGCCCCTCTACCTTCCTTTTTGTGCAGTTGCTCTCCTGGGATCTATTTCAAAGATTGTGACTTCACCTCTCACATGTATCTTAAAATCCCTTTCCTGTATTACCAGCTCTGATCTACTGCAGATGCTTTTCAGCATTTTCAGGCTCAGGGTGGGCTGAAGTCTTTTCTTAGTGAGAAAGTTAGCCCTATTACTAACTCCCCTGTTCTCTTTTCCCCACAGTTCATCTCAGCGGTGTCGGCTCAATGCAAATCCCATAGTAAGGGGGAGATCATGAGCTGTCATCTGTTTTTTGTTTTTACTTATAATTATTTTTGTCTGGGCATTCTTGTCTTCACATTTGGGTAGTTATATCTTTCTTTTCGCTTCATTCCTTATTTGCCAGGGCAACATTGGGGTATGCGGACCTATGCTACCACCACTGTCTTCCTTCCAGGAAGTCTCTCCTGAAATACTGACTTTCCATCCTGCCTAAGGTGTAGAGTCCTCAGGATTCAAGGTAGAATGTGACCATGAGCCAACACTGCCATGGTTCTTTTGAACAAGACGTGGAGACTAACACCTGTCGTTTGCATTCTCATGCCTTGGAACCAATAGCTCTAAAAGGGCCATTGATCCTGATTATCAAGGAAGAAATTGTTGCTGCCACACAATGGAGACAAGGAGGAGACTGTCATACCCAGGAGCTCCCCTAAGACATCTCAGGACTGCCAGGTTCAATGATAATGTTAATGAAATACTCAAGTGACCCAACACAGGCAGAATTACCAAGGAATCAGACCTTCCAAGAATGATGGAGACCGTTGGGTCCTCTCATTAAGTAAAGATCCCTGAGGACAAAAGGAACATAGAACGTGCATGGAAGAAAAAAATTAGAAATAGGAGGCTGAGACAAGAGAATCGTGTAAGCCCAAGAGCTGGAGGTTGCTGTGAGCCGTGACGTCATGGCACTCTACTAAGGCCGGTAAAGTGAGACTCTGTCTCTACAAAAAAAAAAAAAATAAATAAAAAAAAATAAATTAGAAATACCAATTTAAAGTTAACAGATAAAATATAGGATGCCAGCTGTATCTGAATTTTGAAGAAAAAACTTATTTTTTAGTATACGTCCTATTAGCAACTAAAAAATTAGTTGTGTTTCCAAGACTCAAAGTTAACTAGATATACTGTATAATATATTTGCTAAATCTGGCAACCCTAATTAATGGCCCTGTAACTTGTTACACAAAAGACCCATTCTTTCTTTCTTACATATAGATATTAACAAGTATTTCCCCCATCTTTCCCCTTGTTCCACAAAGTGTTATTGACGATTAACTTAATCCAGTAATACAACATATCAAGGTGAGATTATGACTAACCTATTTCAGCACCTCCATATGAACATGCACTTCCCAGCTGCCATGGCAAGGAAAGAGAAATCTGGAAAACTGGGCCCTGGCAATGACATGTTTTGCCCCAGAACCAACACTCTTCACATTTCATTAGCCAGAGCTCGGCTCGAAGCCAGACCTCCCTGCAGGAAGGTGAGGAAGGGTTCTAGTATATCTGAAGTACGGACCCAGCAGTGGGTGAACATCAGTTATGTCTGCACAGGTATGCAAAGTAATTCATGGATGGGACTTTGGGGCGCTCTTCTGGGGAAGGATTTTTGGTTGCGTGAGGGTAGTAGCAAGGACGTAGTGTTGTTGCTGAGATCTTTGGGAAGCTTGGGTGGGAGTACGTGCCACCCAGGATACAAGGGGTTGAGTTTGGTAGCTGTCATGAGCTGGCTCACTCAAAGAGGTCCCTCCCACCTCTTGGTGTGCCTTCCTAGGCATGCTGAGAGGATGTAAAGGCAAAAGATTTTATTCAGACTTTGCTTAGTCAGGTCAAGCATATGCAGCCCCTGTGATTCAGCAGTTCTGCTCTGGTACATAACCCAGAGAAACTGTCACATAGGTCCATAAGAACAGCCACTGCGGCACAATTTGGGTGGGGAGGAAGGGCTGGAGATCACGGGTGTCCAGCACTGGAGGAGATAGATGCATGGGTGGGTAGACAGATGAACAAAAGGATGGTCACTCAGTCCTTACATTACCTTAAACTTAGGCTAAGGATTAACACCATCTTCTGCATGTGTGGGCAAAAGAAAACTACTGCATATACTCAAGTATAAGCCGAGTTTTTGTGCCGAAAAACCCGAACTCGGCTTATACTCGGGTCATACAGGTTATTTGATTCGGTGCGCTTAGCTTAACAGGTAATCAAGCTAAATCACAAAGGTTAAAATCCTTCAAAACTGGATTCCTCCTCCTCATC
>CAUYPK010115092.1:0-60113 GCA_963574355.1 Loris lydekkerianus
AAACTGCCTCTACCTAGATACAGCCAATGTGGTACCATGCCACTGGCCCGACCCTGTCACTCACCTCTTCCCCCGCCTTCTTTCCCTGCCCCTTCTCCACAATAAAAAAAAAATAAATAAAACTCCAAAAAAAAAAAAAAATAAAAAAAAAATAAAATGCAGCTATGAGATGTGGCCTAGGCATAAGAGTTATTTTAATGCTGCAAAAATATTATGTGGGTCACTTCTTCTTGTAATTTTTCTAAATTTATCTAGTTTTGTCATCTGTCTCTTCTGTTCTACTCTCCTCTCTGCACAGCCCAGAAAGTAGATATTACCTATTATTTATTCTGTATTCTGAGAATGTCAGAAGGGTAGAGGTGAAAGGGAGGAGGAAAAGTTTAGGTATGCTTGGTAGTACTGGATTCAGCTCTTTCTTCTACAACCCCATTAAATGTCTGACTTCACCAGCCAGGGATGCCTCCGACTCCTGTGGGTGTCATTTTTGGAGTTGGAAAGCACTTATGGCCATCCATTAAAATGGAAAGTTGGGTGCTTTCACTCTTAAACATTGTTCCTTTAGTTGTCCTAGAACCACCATACAGGACCTGGACCTGCTTCTTATACATGTGTTGTAGGAAGTTAGTGAATAATTCTTAGGATTTTTCAACATACTTTTTTTTTTTAGTACTGTTTTTGTGGATTGATGTTGGGGCTAGGAGTTATTTGAAGACATTTTATAATTAAATTTTCTGTTTCTTTTTTTGGTATTTGTGTCTCAAGGTTATCTACCGCTCCACTCTTTTACTGCTGGTGAATTTTTACTCTTAATTTTTCTTCATTTTATTGGAAAGGTCCTGCTTAATTTTACTATTAATCTAGATTCTCCATAGTTATTCCCGCAGCTAAATTTGCATTACTATTTTCAGCAAAAACATTTGACTTGACATTTTGTGTATACATTAGGTAGTAAACTCTAGACTCCAGTCAGGAATCTTTAAATGCCAGAAATGTTCTATTTGATTTTTGGAATTTTCTTTATTATGTTTTTATTTTTTGTGTTTTAATTATTTAAAAAACGTGAGTTTATGATGTGGGCTAATCTTACTGGGATTAGATGATATCTCAGAGTGGTTTTGATTTGCATTTGCCTGATTACCAGGGGCAATGAGCATTTTTTCGTATGTTTATTAGCCATTCATCTGTCATCCTGAGAGAAGGTTTTATACATCACAAAATTGCAGATGCTAGCACAGATGTGGAGAGAGGAGAATACTTTTACACTGTTGTTGGGACTGCAAACTAATACAGTCTCTCTGGAAAGAAGTATGGAGAATCCTCAAAGAACTCAAATCAGATCTCCCATTTGACCTCATGATCTCACTCTCGGCATCTACCCAGAAGAAAAAAATCCTTCTATCATAAAGACATTTGTTCTAGATTGTTTATTGCAGATCAATTTACAGTCACCAAGATAAAGAAATGATCTAAATACCCATCAACTCAGGAATGGATTAACAAACTGTATATATGTATACCATGGCATACTATTGAGCCATAAAAATGGTGACATTACATCTTTTGTATTAACCTGGATGGAGTTGAAACACATTTTTCTCAGTAAAGTATCAAAGAATGGAAAAGCAAGTATCCAGTGTACTCAATACTAATATGAAGCCAGTAAACAATCTTCATGCCCACATAGTAGAAAAACTCATTTTAATTCAAGTTGGTGTGAGGGGGATAAGAGAGAGAGAAGGGGGTTTTGGGTTTTTCCCACTTAATGGACACAATGTAGGGGTGTATGGTACACTTTTTGGGTGCAGGACACAACTACAAGACTCTACCTAAAAATTGAAATATCATGACCCGGTTGTTTGTATCCCCGCATTAATCTGAAATTAAAAAAAAAAAAAAAAACAGAAAAATGTTAGTTTATTCAAACAACCTAGGCCTATTCCCAATCTTATAAGCATTGCACGCCTATGTATGCAGTATAGTACATAAGTACACATAATCTGTCTTTTAAATAGGACTACCTGTATATTCAGAAGTGTTCATATTAATAGTTTTGTTAGTGATGAACCAGATGAAATTTATGTAAGCATTGGTAAGTCTAATTTATAATTTAAATAACAATAGAGCTCAATTTAAGGTAAAAGAGCTAAATACATTTATTGATTTTTTTTTTTAAAGCAAAGGAAATTGTATTACACATTAAATTCTCATAGACTAATATATAATAAGTTACATCATTGTAACTTACTGTACATTAATTCAAAATCTTATTTTTACTTTACTTTGATTCCACTTCTATTTTTAATTACATGTAGTGTAAGGGTCTTATTTTATAAACTGTTCTCAGTTTTCTGTAAAGTTTTTCTGGGACTAACAGGGTTTCTCAACTGAATTTCTAATGAGTAAAAGTTCAGTTATGCATCTGAGGTCATGACATGATATATGGACTTAAACAACATTGAAATCTTAGTTACTTAACCAATTCCCAGCTCTTTCTAATAAGACACTTCCTTGAATTAAGGATTTTTTGCAGCATCAGCAGATAAATTCTGTTCAGGCAAAAACTAGCTCTTGTCTTTAAAAGTCTCCCATCATCCTCAAATATGAATTGCTAACTTATATTTTAAAATTTATCTTTATTTAATTTTTACTATCATATGTCTGAGGCCACTTGAAATTTAGTTGAATCTGAATCTGAGGAGAATTGGCATCATCACAATATGGAATTCTAATTCAAGAGCATGGTATAGCTGCATTTATTTAGCTCTTCCTTATTTCTCTTAGAAATGTCTTACAGTTTACAGAGTAGGAATCTTGAACACCTTTCATTATATTTATTCCTATATTTATCATATTTCATTATATGTATCAAATTCATTTTTATAATTCATCTGATTTTGATACCACAGTAAATGCTGTTATGAATTTTTCATTTTCTAATTCTTTGTGTTAGTATATAAAAGTATGGGTGATACTCATACATTGACCTTCTATCCTATAAGTTGGCCTAGTGCACTTACTACTGCTGATAATTGCTTTATATAGATTATTTAGGGCTTTCATCTTAGGCGATCACACCATATAGTGACAATTAAAACAGTTTTGTTTTTTTTATATCAATCTTTTTTTTTTTCTTCTTTAGTGCACCACAGGAGATGTCTGGTACAAATTTGCATAGAAATGGTGAGAGAAGATATTCCTGCCTTCTCAATCTTAGGGGAAAGAATTTAATCTTTTGCCAGTAACTTATTGTGAACTCTATTAAAGTCATTGCTTGGATTTTGTAATTAATTTTTTACTATATTTGCTTTATTACAAACTATTTAGCAATTCATTTCCCTATGGATCTACCTCTCTCTTTTTATACATATATATTTCAAACTAAATTACAGACATCTACACACCTTACCCCCAGACAAGGAAGTGCACATATTATTAACCCTATATGGTTCATTGTTTGGTCACAATTTTTTTCTTTGGATGTTAAATTTATATTTAATGCATAAACCTGAATTATATCATTTCATGATTTTTTGACACATAGGTTTGTATTCAAACCCTATCGTGAAAGACAGAACACACTGGGCAATTAAAGATGTTATTTTATTCGTGCTATTGTGAAAATATTAGTTTCAAAGCAAAGGAAATGGACACAGGGTTTTATAGAGGTAAGTAAACAAAGGAGTCATCCACACATCTTACCAGAGTGGGAAAGGGTGGAGATGAGTGTCCATTGGTAGTTAGCTGCTTCTAGGTGAACAAAATTGGGGACGTCTCAGCCATCTCTGTATTTAGGGAGCATGAGGATCATGTAAAGTTCAACATTATCAGTTGCTGCTTTGTTTAAGAAGAATGCTCTTTGTTGTTGTACAGCCCAGAGATGATACACTTCAGCAAAAGAAGGTCTAAGGGAGAAAGTTTCTGAAGAACACGAGTAACATGAATCCTGAACGATCAGTTAAGTAATCTTTGAGAGCTGGTGGCAAAAGTCAGTAGTTTCAGAGTCCTAGAGATCAGGTATTTTAAATAAGGGATGCCAAAAATAAAAAAAAGAAAATATTAATATAAAAAGTCAGGCTAAAGAAAAGAACCAGGAGTGGGAAGGACCCTGAGGGTTACCAGTCCAGTGTATTCCAAAAGGTTGGGTAAAAATCTTCCTGTGCACAGACAGCACTGCTCCTGGTGCTTGAAGCTGTCGAGCTGGGATGTTGGTGCTCATGTTGCCCCCATGCTTAATACAGGGGGATGTATGACCCAAGCATTTCACTAGACTTTCTGTCTAGGGAGTATTTTGGCCCATGCATCATCTTTTGTTCTTCTGTTGTGATTCCTTCCCCTCCTCCCTTTATTCCTCCCTTTTGAAACAGCGTCTTGTTCTGTTGCCCAGGCTGGAGTGCAATGGTGATCACAGCTCGTTGCAGCCTGGAACTCCTGGGCTCAAGTGATCCTCCCAACACAATCTTTCCTGGGTAGGACTTGGGCCACTTGCCATCATGCCCAGTTAATTTTTTTTTTTTTTTTTTTGTTTGGTGGAGACAGGCTTTTACTGTGTTGCTCATGTTGGTCTCAAACTCTTGGCCTTGATCTTGGCCTTGAAGTATCCTCCCACCTCAGCCTCCCAGAGTGCTGGGATTGAAGGTGTGAGCCATACCCCTGGCCAATTTGTAATGCATCTTTTCAAGGCTTATATCAAGTTGCTAGGATTCAGCTTTACGTGGAATGTAAAGAGTTGCAAAATAGCTCGAAGACATTGAGCAGGGGCAGCCTCTGTCAACCCAGAGGAGTGTGATATTGTTGGCCTGTGGTTTTCCCCTTAGAACAATACTTCTTTCTTCTGTCACCCTTCTTTTGATTGAATGTAATCACAAAGAAAAATTATTCTTGATCACAGAAAAAGGCTGATGATCAGATTCAATTTGGCCTGATGTTTACATAATCCATCACGAATAGTGATTTACCACCATGCAGACCCTGTTGGCTGTGCTGGAAATTTTCATAAGGAATCTCAGAGTTGACTTTTAAAAACCTCTTAAGAACAGGAGACCAAATCAAGAACTTGCCACCTAACTTGCCCTGTGACACCTATAAATTGGGTGGAATTTCTCTCCTGTCAAAGTTCCCACAATATCCTACGGGCCCTGAGCCCAAGATCCAACCTTCCTCACTCACCTGTGAGCCTGGGAACTCCATATGTTTGTTATTTGTTCAGCAGTTTGTGGGTGCACCATTTGCTGTGAATCTCCTAGGGAATTCTAAGGGAATATGTGCTGTTAGTTTTGCCCTTTATGGTTAATTTTAATGTCTCAAGAGTGAGCTAACTCTTCTAAACTGGGAGCCCTCTTTTGTTCTGCCTTAATAAAAAAATAGGACCACAGACGTCGTCTTTTGTCCTTACAGTGCTGGAGCTCGTTACCTGGACAACAACATCTGCACTCTTCCCTAACAGCATTCATTTTAATAGAGACTAGCTGGGTTTGGGCACTTATGACTTAACATTAAGAGGACCTAAGAAAGGCTAGAGATCGATAGTCTTTGCTGCCCCTGTTGAATAAAAGCCTTTGAACGTGCTAATAGTCACATAGAAGGCAAAAATCTGTGCTTAAACGAACAGTTAGCCTTGAAAATAATGCTAAATCAACACAGGTAATTTCTATTTGTTCAGGGGTTTTTTTTGTTTTTTTTTTTTTTTGCGGACTTTAGCTAGAGTTCTATCCTTAGCCAGAAAATATATTACTCACCACATCAAAAAAATAAGCCTGTTATACTACCAAAGCACTTAGCAACCTTTTATATGTCATTCAGGTGTAAATTAGTGAGTGTTATTTTTTCTAATCACAGTTGCTATCATGATGTATTAACAGGGAAGCTAATTGAATAGCAGAAATCTTTGAGTGAAGTAGCTCTTTCAGCTGGCTCTGGTTTATCATATCATGGCAGCGTTTCACTGAATCCTCATAAAGTACCACAATTATTTAAAATGTAATAATTGACTGTCAGTGGAAAAGAAGTGATAATGGCTAGCAGAGGGAAGGGGAAACTACTGCCAGCGGCTATTCTACCTGCTGAGTTTTCTCACAGTCAGAGCATCTCTTTGGTATGGGCGAGAGAGAGCTGAAATGTACTGACCCCTTTGTAGAGCTGGGGGTGTGGCCCCAGAGGCAGCGGAGAAACACAGCACATGCTGGGCAGCCCACAAAGCCCCCATTATTGCTGTGCAGGGCAACTCCGTTTGCATCTCATTGAAAATGTTGTCTTGTGCATCAACATAAGCAATTAAAAAATAAAAGAGGAGAAACATCCGCCTGCTTGTTTAAGATGCTCAGCAAAAGAAGGGAAGCTTGAGATTTGAGAGAAAGGGGAAGGAAGGTTTGTAATATCAAACTCCAGTCCTCACCCCCCTACTGAAACTTGTAAAGCTAATTAAAAAAAAAAAAAACAAAAAAAAAAACTCTTTAAAAGAAGAGGCGAGAAAAGCTCTGAAAGAAGCTTTCATGTCTGCCAAAATGTAGGTTCATTAACCAGTACATAAAGAAATGAAATTTTGGTTCACTTGCTGTAATATTAACTCCAAAATAAATTGAATACAATGTATTTGATTTTTCAGGCTGTGCCTACAGGGCGCAAGTTCTATTTATGAGCTCAATAAATACACAATAGCAAATCCGGATTGATAGAAATACAAAGCTAAGAAAAGTTGAAAGGAATCCTAGAAACAGGGCAGAGAATCGAATGTGTGAAGAGAAAACAGATGAGAAATTAGGGGATGAGCCAGCAGCAGTGAGGATTTCAGAAGTTGTACTTAGAGCCCCGAGGAAGGGAAAGTCCCCCAGAGGGCAGCTTCACAGGCTGTCTCTTCCCCTTCTGCTGCCCCAGCTCTGCACACCTGATGTCACAACATGTCCCTCTCCCCAGAACCTGTTCATCTCAGTCCCCGGGGCCATTCGTGTCAATCAGGACATTTCAAAGATGCGCCGGTCTCCCAGTAGGCGAATCTGTCTGTGAAGGTGGGGAATCATTCCTTACCTGAATGCCACCTCATTTCTGACAGAGATTGGTATCCACAAATAGATCTGCACACGCATCCCGTCCGTCCTCATAGAAGCTGCAGTTTAGATTTATTGAGGAGGGTGAATCTGGCTTCTTTTGCTTGACATTATGCTGAGAGATTCATCCTAATTTTCATGATAGAATACTGAATACTAAATGTAAATAATCACACTATCCTATTATGTTTATCACAATTCATTAATCTGTTCCACTGTTGCTGAGCATTTGGGGAATGTTCAGGTTCTTACTATTGTAAATACTGCTGCTAGAGACACTCTAGCAAATGTATTTTGGTAAATGAATGGACACATTTTCGTTGGATATATACCTAGGAGAGGGATGGTCATAGAGTATGCATATATTCAAAGTTTTAATACTTTTAAATGTTGTACATAGTGCAGACTTTTTTTTTTTATACAAAATTTGGAAACTTTATGAGAAGGGAAAGGAAGGTTGTAATATGCTTTGAGAGTCTGCTGTATGTGGGACACTCTGCTGGATGTTTCCTGGCAACTTTTAATGTAGGTGATACAGAGGACCCTTGCCCATGTGTTCTTTATGGCACTTTTCCTGGAATTAGTCCCAAGGCTCAAACTATGTATTTTTCCATTTCCAAGTGAGCTTATACCAGCACTGTCGGGCAGCAAACAACACTCCTTATGTGACCTACATTTCTCACCACTCTGTTCCCTCTTCCCCTCCAGCCATAGCTCTCCTGACGTCCTTACTGTCCTACCCTTACTGTTACTCACTGTGGTTCCCTGATATTGAATATAATAGGACCTCGAATTTCTAGACTCTAGAGAGACTTTTAGTCTGATCTTTCAGAGACCAAATGACTGGAAAACCCCTCACAGTGGTTTTCTTTCTCTCATCGGAGACACAGAAATGCCCCATGTTCCACCCCATCCCCATCTTCCTTTTTGTTAATTTCCTAAGTTCTCTAAACCTCAAAGCGGCAGGACCTGGAGTGTGACCGTTTGGCAGACACAGCAAGCAAAATCAGGGGAAGGAGAAGTGCATGTGTGCATGTACATGTATGTGTGTGCGCATGTGTGTCTGTGTGTGCTGTGTATTTTTTCCCTCAAGCACATGTCCTGTCCTGAATCACTAAATTTAAACACTCATGGAATTGGAACACCACAGGGTCAGCTGTTTGGCATTGGAGACTGTTGGCAAAGACTTATGAATTGGTTAAATTGTTCTTTGACTTTCAGTTGGAGGCTTTGTTGTTTACTTACAGCTAACATCTGTCTCCTCTCACTCAATCCCTGGCACAATTCTTGTCATACTCTAATTTTTCTTTGCCTATAAATCTCTTACTTTGATGACTTTCACATTTGACCTTAAGTGGACAGAGAAGTACTTGGGTCTGTTTGACCCCAAGAAGAAAGTGCCAAGCCTCATCAATAGTGGGTGGGCTGAGGCTCTGATTGTTGCTTCTGCTTTCCCCCCATCCTGGAGGAAATGTCCAGCTGGAGAGAATTTGGGGCTAGACCAGCAATACCACAAGCAAACCAGTGGAATACCTCCCACATGGGTGAACCAGTCTCTGCTGTGTAATCATAGCCAGCCCACCTACTCACCCTGCCACAGTGTCACAGACATGCACACACAACATCTGCTCCAGCCTGAGCCTTCAGAAAGGGTCCTGATCACATCTGCTACTGCTCTGCTCTGGTGTCCCAGAGATAGGAAGTGCCAGGTTCATAACCTCTGTTTCTATTTGATCTATTTTTAACTCCCTCTCTTGGTTGAGTGAGCTGTGACTTCCATTTCCTGTTATCAACCCTACTCCCAACTCCAGTTTGATTTACATGAAGAGCTTATATCTAGGAATCCCACAAGCCTGGCCATTGCCACCAAAACTGTCACCAGTACCCACAACATATCCAAATCAGAGGTTTCAAGCTGTGGTCCTTTTCTTAAACCAGAAGCAAAAGGCATGCATCAAGTAGTGTACCTGGTGTCAAAGCTGTGAAAGTGTTTGAGTATCCGTCGGGAGGTATACTTGAACCTATTGTTTATATAGTGAAATTTAAACACTTGTTATCATTGACATCATATGACAATTAAGTTTGTAACATGCTGCCATGTGCTTGCATTGGCAGCACTGTATAAACAACTTGGTAAGATTTCATAACCTTAGTATATTAGTGTCTTACCGTAGTGTTTGTATTAATCAGTGGTGGTGTCTTGCTGAGTGGCCTTCATTATTGTGTGGTTTTATGTGCTGTCATGAGAATATCAGAACTTGAATTAGAGCAATGAACAAATATTAATTTTTTTGTTAAACTTGGCAAGAGTAGATGTGACAGCACATACATGTTGGTCCAAGTTGATGGCGGATGATCACACGAAAAAAATGGCAGTGTATAAATGGATTAAATATTTTTCTAAGGGGAAAGAAAGCGTGCTGATGAACAGAGGTCAGGGTGGCCAATAATGAGCAGAAACTGACAAAAACAATGCAAAAATTCATCAAATTGTGTGTCAGAATTATTGACTGAGTGTAAGAAGCATAGCAGACCAAGTAAATATCAATAGAGAAATAGTTAGGAAAACCTTGACTGAAAATAATCTTGGCCAACAACTCATAGTTTTTGCACCTCAACAATGCATCAGCACACACAGCACTGTCAGTGAGGGAGTTTTTAGCCAATAAAAAGATAATTGTATTAGAACATCCTCCCTACTCTCCTGATCTGGTTCCATTGCCTTTTTTCATTAAGTTAAAGGAAATGTTGAGAGGAAGACATTTTGATGACGTTCAGGGCATCAAGAATAATACAACAACAGCTTTGATGGCCATACCAGAAAAAGAGTAAAATTTTAAGACAAAAATTTTAAAAGACAACCTTGAAAAACCATAGAGTATAGTAGAAAAAACACTGATTTACATTGAATCTGTAGCTATGGTTCTATATATGCCACTGGGTCCCAGTTTCTTAACCACTCCCAGAAGTTTATTTTAATGGGCAAGTCCCATTGCCCTTGCAGGTTTTTAAGTCAGATACTGTGAATCTATTAGCAAGTGATTAGGCTTGAAGATCTAGGTTCTCCTATAAATTTAGGATTCTACTATAAATTTTGTGAGTTCTCTTCTCAGTTGCCCTAGAATTAGGAAAAGTATAGGACATGTTTTCCAAGGTAATTACAAAGACTATGTCCTAGAAAATGTGCTATAGAGTTGAAAAGTTCTGAGGTGCTGTCTGCCCTGCCATTCTATTGTCGGTTTTGCATTATTTCCCGTACCTTCTTTTTAACCCAATTTCTAGTATTTTCTAGCAGAAATGGGACAAGCTTCCGTAAAGTGCAATAACAATGATTTCCTTTATCACTCAGTTCTTTAGAACTTTGCTTCAGGTACTTTTAAATGAGCAGTCCCGAAATCTTGAAATTAAACTGCCTGTTATTAGAGGTGATATTTCATGCCTCACATGGGGCGCACCTCCTTTTCATATTGCATTTGTGATAGACAGTTCCTTGCATGAATAATAGAATGGGCCTGAATGAATTCACGTCAGCTCTGCCTCCGGGAGAAACGCAAGGTGAGCTCTGTGACTCCCAGTGTGATCCTTTGCCTGTTGACATTACTTTTAAACTTTTCTTCCTTAGGCTGCAGCCGTGTGTATTAAATAAATGATAAACACTATTTCTCTCACAAGGCTGGCTCACCATTTGAGCTACAAAGAATGCTTTTTAGGGAGTTGAGAGGTTAATATCGCTGAATTATTTATTCTGTATAGTATACACATTCCTATTTTCTGCCTTCTTCCCCCTCCTCTCTTTTCTTTTTAGCCTTTCTAGGGACTGCTTCGGAGCAGAAGAAATATATAATCTCCAGCAAGGAGAGAGGACAAAGATGACCTCTGTCTTTGGTGGAAGAAAAAGAAAACAGGTAACATATTTTGTTACTTTATTGGAGAGGAGTCCACATTAATTTTTGGTTCTACAAGAAAACAGTTGGGAGAATGTAGACACTTTAAAAAGGGAGGAAGAGGAAAAAAGGAGAAAAGAAAAGGGTCAAGGGAGGATTCTACCATGAGGGCACTGCCTCCCACCATGCGGATTTCTCAGAACCCATGTTGTATGTTACGTACATCACCTTCTCCCCTGTAATTATAATTCACACGGAAGGTGGATGAACTGAACAAGGGCATTCTTAAGGGTAAAGAAAGAGAAAGAGAACTGCAAAAAGCATCACTCATCCTGAGGAATTAAGTCGCCAGAGGGCTGCTCCTGTAATGCCGTGACACACTTTTGTAAGTCCTTCAAGCACCCTGAACTTGCAAGTGAGAAAATCGTTGCACACATTCCCACCTTTTGCTCCTGTCTCATTTCTGTCCTGTCTTCATACTTGAAATTATCCTCTTACTGAGAACAGCCTCTTTAACTTTCACTAACATTTGTAGCCTGTTAGATGACCATTTTTAAAAAAAGAACCAAAGCTTTTATGATTGCTTTTTTGAGTGATAATGAATGAAGAACAACCAAGCTGGGCATATTCACCAGCTAAATCATCCCATTCAAGTGTTAGTTCTATGCCTCATTCAAAAATGCAGGTCCCTACCAGGACTTGTCTGAACTTTCGAACTCTGGACTGGACCAGGCCAGCCTTCATGGTGCCTCATCTCTCAGTCCCTGCATCTACATGTGTGACCTACAGAGGAGGTGAGTCTCTAAACCCTGAGTGGATCCCTTCAACCTACAGAGATCCCGGAGCCCCATTCTCTCCACAACGAACTTGACCAGGTCACATAATTTCTTAGGCCTCTGTGACTGACATAAGTTGGTTTAGAAAGAGGTTTTCACATTTTTTATCTCAGTACACCTTTACACTCTTAAAAATTATGTTTAAGAGGGTACTGCCTATCCATACATAGCATATGAGACATAGAAATTTAAAAAATAAAATATGTATGATTTCATTCAAAAATAATAATGACACATTAAATATGTAGATAACTAATGGCAGGGCAAGTGGTTTGTGCCTATCATCTTAGCACTCTGAGAGGCCAAGGCAGGTGGATTGCTTTAGTTCAGGAATTTGAGACCAGCCTGAGCAAGGTCGAGGCCCCTTCTCTCTAAAAAAGAGAAAAAAACTAGCCAGACATTGTGGTGAGTACCTGTAGTCCCAGCTACTTGGGAGGCTGAGGCAAGAGGATGAGTTAAGCCAAGAATTAGAGGTTGCTGTGAGCTGTGATGCTATGGAACTCTACACAGGAGAACAGAGAGAATCTCTGTCTCCAAAAAAAAAAAAAAAAAAAAAAGATATTTTAAAAAAATCAACCATATTTTCCAAAACAAACAAAAAAATTCATTGTAAAAATTGGCATTGTGTTACAGTTTTTGAAAATTGCTTTACTATCTGGCTTAACAGAATAATAGAGTTACTGGAATATAGCTAGATTCTTATATCTGCATTAGCAATTGAAGCTGCTATAATATGTTATAAGTGAAACATATAAAATGTAACCTCCCACAGAAATATATTTGGAAACAGGAAGACTTCTGGGATGACCCAGAATGGTCTTGCAGCTCTCCAGAGCTCCTTGGCCCATACTTGGAAAACCTTTCATAAGCAATAGTCTCTGCCTCTCAAGGACTAACCTACTTTTCTCATAATCTGAGCCTCCCTCCCCTTAAATAGACCATTTTTACCATTAAAACAACTCTAAAGAGATTGAAGCCGGCTATACAGGAAGAAAATGGTCCAGCTTGTCCAGGTGTCTAGCGGGCGAGTGACTGGAGCTCTCTTGTGTCCTCTTTTCTCAGGTGAGAGTGTAGCTCTCAGCCTCTTTGCAGTGAGTGGGGCCTTGCGGGCTAGTTTTGGGAAGGAAGGCGTAATGTTATCTAATTTCAGAACTTAGGCACAATGACAGCTCAAGGCCTTTCACCCATGGTGTGGGAAGAATGACTGAGCTGTGTTCCAAGTGGCGTAATCAGAAGATGGTGGCTTCTCCATCAGCTGGGTCTGTGAGTGACTGTAAACCAGAGCTGCTCAGTCTGCAGTGGATACACAGTGTGAACAAGAAATAAGCCTTTCTAAGGCTAACACGTTGGTATGTGGCGGTGAATTCATTACTGCAGCATACCCTAGCCCACGTTAATTTTTTCTTAAAAACAGCTCTCACATCTGTCCATGCCTCTTCATTTCTACTAGTAAAATTCTGTTCTTCTCTTTACTTCATGCTTGAGATACAGCCACAAGTCCCAAATTAGCTAATGTGCCTCTGATTTTTCTCCCGCATCCCAGGACCCTGGGGTGGAAGGGGAAGTGAATTCACTGAAGGTCTAACCTGGGCATTCACTGTAGTAGTTGCTTTGAATATTCTGTCCCTCTTAAGTTTCACAATATCTCTTTCAGGGAGGCCTTGATTACCCTGTTTTACCAATGTTGAAATGAAGACTGACAGAGTTTGATATCACAGAAGTAGAAAATAGCAGAATTAGGCTGGAAACAAATGTCTGGTTTACCCCAGAGTCCACAGAATTTTTATACTGGTTTGTGCTCTTTTAATAAACACTTGAATGGCTTAAGGGAGTGAGTGATGAATTCATGAATGAGAGGAGTGGTGGGCAAACGACTTGTAATGTGATGATTTCGTGTTCCTTTGCAAGCAGAGGGCTGTTGCTATCTCAGAGGTGGTAGCTGCTGTCACCCTGCTGTGAATATTCAGTTTTCAGGTCTGAGGCAGGTCTCCCACCTGTACTGTCTTCCTTAGGACAGCAGAGTGCAACTTAATCAGCTGGTCTTGAGAGAACTCTGATTGGGAGCACACTAATGCTTCCTTCAATTAGTTTCCTCCAGAGTTAATCTCATTTATTTTTCCTGTTCGGGCAACCAGCTGTTCAAGGTTGCTGGGCAACCCGGAGTAGAAGGGGGGAGGGAGGAAGGACAAGAAGAGGTAGAGGCCCAGAACCCTCTATCAAGGTGAAGATTAAATGAGAATCAAATGTCACAGAGGATTTATTCTAGGGGCACCAATAGATTGTTCCAAAATGAACATTTGGAAGGTAAGCCAAACTCAGTTCAGAACATTTGTTTTTCAGTGTTTATATTCTTGGTGTAATCTAATTTTTCTTCTGAAACACTGTAGCAACAAAGAGCCGAGGGGATTAGATTTTGAGTGAAAGGAAAAAAGTGTGGCTTCGGGGAAAGCAGGAGTGGTTGTGAAATGGCAGCTTTCCTGTGGGATAACTGCGTTGTTTCTATAGAAGTGGATTAAACGACTGAGTGTGTTCAATCCTGCAGAAACTTCCTAGCACAAAGCAGGCAGCTGAATCTTACAGGAAATACTAATATTGGAGCAAGAGAGAGAGAAAAGAAAAACAAAACTCAGAGATGGGAAAAACTCCAGACTTTATGTACACACATCAAAGAAAAAAGAGGAAATGGAGTGTAGGCCCCAAGCCCCAGCCCCATAATGGTCTAGATCCCCAACTTCCCCCCATCAGCCTGGTGAGCGTTAGTGGTGACGGGCTGATGCTGAGAAGGGTTTCTGCCCCTGTTACATCCTTCTAGGATCCAAGTTCTTCCCCAAGGAAGGCAGGCTCCTCTCAGATACCCAGGTGTGTGGAGCACAAAAGGCAAGGGCAGTTCAGTAACCTAAAAGCAAAGAAAAACTTCCAAGTTATCTTGGGGAGAAAATTTGTTTCTCTAAGATCTCTGCAGTACTTCTTCAGCATACTGCCTATTTGACAGAAGTATTTTTCTTCTAAAAAATACAAGAGTATATTCACATCTGGCTAAGGCCTATACATAACAGAAATTGCAGGAATCACTGCAAAGATGTCATCTGAGGCTAAAATTCCTGGGACCACTGGGGTTGTTATGTCACCTTTGGCAAGTCAAATACTAACCCAGACACAAAAACAAAACAGCATTCTTTTTTCCTAAAAATAAGAGTGTTTCCCTTAACACCCGGCCTCACATGCTCAAAAGGCAATTACTTCCACCAATTCTATGGGAATTGAAACGAAAGAGGAAGAGAGACATCGAGAAACCGGGAGATTGAGAATTGTTCATTGTAAACAGAAAAATAGCATGGTCAAAATGTAAACAAATATATCCTTTAATTAAATAACAGTCATTGAAACATTTTAGATGGAAAAATCTAAAATTTAAATAAATGTACGTCATGCATATCACTGGAAATGATTTATATTTAGTTAATATAAATGTAGTATCCAACATGCTATCAATATAATTATTTATACATGCATATATCAAAATGCAGAGTAACCATGCTAATGTCATACCATTTCTTTGACAATAACCATTTCTTTCACAATAACTGAAGATAAGACTATAAACATGACCAAAGCTTCATGAATTAATATTTTCTGTTAGTTTTTTTCTCTCTAATACAAACATTCAATATGTGGAACCAGAAAAACAAAAACTTTCCCACTCACATGCGTAGACAAAGTAAAACATTTGTTGCATGGTTATTTATTTTAAGAAATATGCAGCCAAATGAAAGAGCTGTATTACTCAGATTCCTCCATACAGATGTGGAAATAGCCCTCTTACATAGTATCATTTGTATGATGCCATCTCGCATAGTAAATTTCTTTGCTATGGAAAATACAATATTTCAATACTGGACACCCAGGCTGCCTCAGGTGTCCCACTGTGTTTAAGTCTTCACTCAGACCCTTGAATGAAAGGACTACAACATAAAATCCATATCCACCTTGGATATTTAATGACAGACAAGTTAATGGAGAAAAAGAAGAGCCTCAAGTCTAAGATGGAAATTCTTTGAAGGGCCATGAAAATTTGGATAATTCTATTCGGAGTTTCTGAGTGCTACAAGGACAGACGGATCTTCTTTCCTGTGTGAGATTAATGATCATGTATTGCCTTTGTGTTCATGCGTTGCCCCCAGAGAACAACCTGGGCTGATGCCCAACGTTGTAAGCCTATTATCTGCAGCCTCATTAATTTCTCTACTTCTCACTTGCGTGATTCAGAAAACCAAGTCAGGAAAATGTGGACCTGAGGTTCAGCCTTAGAACTCTAGCCCTGGGCTTTCGCCCACAGATGTCCTCTAGGATCGGGCTGGAAATTGATGACTGAGCCTTTATTAAGCCCAGGTGGCTGTCTGCCTTTTCTTCCCCCTCCTTACCAACTCCTTTACATGGAGCTTTCGGCCCAGTTTTCTAGAGAGCTTTAGGGAATGGAGATCATTTCCTTTTTAAACTGATACCACTTTTACTTCCAAATATTCGCCACTGGGCCCTACGTGTGCCACTCTTGTCTCTGCCTCTTTGGTTTTCTCTCTACACTTCCTTCCAGCACTCATGCACTTGATATTATTACACAAAGTTATTTTCGTCATTATTATTGTTTGATGATAACTTCTCTCCGTGCTGGCCCTGTAAGACAGTACTGCCCAGCGTGTTTGATGACGTCTGTCTAAGCTAGATCTGTCTTCACAGGTTCTTTCTTTGTCTTGTCTCTTTCTCTCAAGTCAAAACAAAGTCTGCAACAGTAAGCCAAGTTTTGGCCTCTAGTCTCCTATGAAATCAAGTTAACATGTTCCACCTGTTGACAAGTTTGTGCAGGAACTCTTGTGTATAGGCACAGTCATACAGAATTTCTGCTCTCTGCTCCTCAGGAAATCTCTTTTCTCCAGTGGATGTAGCACACATTAACATGGATAAATAACTCAGGTTATTTTTAGAAAATAGAAAAACAAATAAACGTGTGAACAGAACATGCACTGTTTTACTCCTGGAAACATTGACGGAATGTTGGACATTGGTTGAAAGGCCACCATGAGCTTTGAAAGACCACTGTGTTTAGAGAATTGCAGCAGAAACTGCAGGAGTATCCCTTCATTTTGAGAGGTTTACAGTGGGACTCAGGAGGAAAAGAAAAACAGGAAAAACTGTAAATGGGAATGGCAGTGTACTCGGTGAGTACCTACTGGCTGTATAAAATTGCTTTTGGACGCGTTTCATGATTCCTCATAAAACAAAGACTTAATAAGTTTACTTGGCAGCTGATGGGCAAAGTTTTAAAAAAGTAAAATGAGTTTTTTGTTTTCCTTTAAGCAGATCCTGGCAATACTTTCTTTTTTATTTTAAGCAGATGGGTTTTTAAAACAATGATTGTATTTTGAGCCTTCAAGAAAGCTTGTTAAGCATGGGTTTGATGAGCTGCCTTAGATCTGAACCGTGAGCCAGCTGGGTACTCAGGTTGCAGGGCCCAGGAACCCTTGTGTTTCTCCACGTAGGACAAACACGACAGAAAGGAACATGGGGAGGTGAATGAACATCAGCCTTGCCCCATCTGAGAGTGAAGCACAGGGCATGCTGTGTAGTGCTGAAGACTGACACTGTTAATGAAGCCTGGGGTCTGATCTGGCACACAGGGGGCTGCTGACCTGGATGGAGTAAATCTTTACTATCAGTTGTGATAGCATCATCCCTGAAACTGTTTCCCAAGTGAATGGATATGCCAGTCGAAGAATTTGCCGTTCATTTCGTGCGGTTTGGCAGTCTTTGCTTCCACCGCCCTGTGCCTTGCTCTCCTGGCTGTGCAGTCGGTCTCCCAGCAGGGTGCTCTTGATGAGATATTTTGTCTTTATCAGGAAACCGATTTTCCTGCATCTCTTTCGGAGATGACAGACCAATCTTAAAGTGGAATGACTCAGTTTTTGGAAAAATGTCTGATTTGGGACTGTGGTGGTTGTTTTTGAGCAGTCATAGGATCAAGCTGAGATTGAGCAAGTCAGTGGTGGGGGTGAGGGTGGGGGGTTGGCAAGGCAGCCTAGGTGTCTCTTGGCCCACCCAGTTCTTCCCCGTCCCCACCCCTAGGTAGCACCTGCCCCCTCCAGCAATCTACTTCCTCACAGCAGGCTTCCACCCTGAGGGCAGCCTGCTCCATCAGAGCTTGTCACTCAGTTTCCCTCCTAATTCTGAATCTTGATTGAGCTTTCTATTCCTATTTCTTAATTCTAGGCATCCTGGCAGTTCCTTGCTGGGCTATCTGCCCTCACAGTGATGGATTTTTTTGATTTTTGGCAGATTGGCCTCAAGTCACCACTCTTCCTTGATGCTGAGAGGCAGCTTGGTGACCTGAGTGTGGCTGAATGAAAGCTGGACTCCTGGGTCCTGGACTGGCAGAGTTGGTTGTACTCTGTCTTCCACAAGATGTGTACCAAGCAGTTTCGTTACATGGAAGGGCTTTGGCCACAACTCCTATGAGGAGGAGGATGTGTGTATTTATATTTCACCTTGACGTTTTATTCGTGACTAATCCGCTGTTTAGTAGTGAGGGCAATAGGGAGTTAGGGAGTCAGCCTCTGGGTCTGAGTGTAGTTCACTTAGGTCCTAAACTCAGAGCTGGCTTCATGCAACAGGTGTATCCAGATAGAAACAACTATGGCAAGAATGCCCAATTTTCTGTAATTAAAATGCCCGGTATGATAGCCAGGCATGGTGGCTCACACCTGTAATTCTAGCACTCTGGCTGAGGTGGGTGGATTGCTTGAGCTAAGGAGTTCAAGACCAGCCTGGGCAAGAGCAAGACCCCGTCTCCACCAAAAATAAAAAACTAGCTGGGTGTGGTTGCAGGTACCTATGGTTCCAGCTACTTAAGAGGCTGAAGTAAGACGATCACTTGAGCCCAAGAGGTTGAAGTTACTGTGAACTATGATGATGCCACAGCACTCTACCGGGGGTGACAGAAAAAAACCCTGTCTCCAAAAAAAAAAAAAAAAAAGTAAGAAAGAAAGAAAGAAATGCCTGGGTGGTTCAATTCATTGGATTTTGTCCTATGACTATTGTGCTCTTTCTTTCTATATGAAGAAGTGGACTCTATTAAGTCTTGCATAATGTGCACTTTGTTGGTGCAAAAAGATACTTTCTTCCGAGTTGCTTGTGGTGTCCCTGGTATTTATTCTGCAACGTCAACAGTGCTCAGGGGCCAAATGCAGAGCAAAGGCTGAGGTTGAAGCAACTTTTTTTTTTGGTTGTTGTACTCGGGCCAACATTCTTAAGAACTGCCTGAAAAGAATCGTTGGAACAGTGTTCTGAAAGTACTTCTCAGAGCCCTGTACTACTGGAGAAGTTAAGAACTTTATAGTTCTGAAGAGAAAAAAAAAAAATTAAAGACTGTGGGAATCTCTCTCCCTCCTCCTTTGTAACTATGCTAATTCCTTTCAGGCTCTTCTCAAAACTAAGAAATAAAATGTAAAATGTCACAAAAAGAGTTTCTGTGTTGTTTCTGATGTTCTGGCTTCCTTCTGAGGTAGAAAAAGAACAGCTCTTGTAAATAATGAAATGATTCTGTCTTATACAGAAAACAAAACAAAACAACCCAGTGCTCTCTCGGCAACACGCCTCTGGGTGTCTTCTGCAGGACTCTCCTTCCGTACTTTTTAGAGACCTTCATTTTTCCCTACCTCTAGCTGAAAGGCTACTTCTAAGGTGGAATGTGTATATTGCTTACATTTTTATTCTTTCCTTCCCAGCGATTGCCAGCAATTGACAAAGACAGAGATGGGAAGCCAGTGATCTTAATATTTGAGAATGTTTATATCTTTTATTCTCTGCCCAGTGTGGAACAAAATCTGAAGCATTTCATTCTCTTGTGCAATATTTCCTTTGTCCTTGCTGCCTCTGAAAGGAATCATTGACACCCCTTCAGTCTTCACTTAGCCCTAGGATGTTAACCAAGGAGGAAGAAGCCAAGAGAAGCAGAAAGACAGTAGGCTAGAAAGAGGGGACTTGGGGTTTGAAGCTGCAGTCACTTGGCCCCACTAGCTGGCCTGCCTGTGTTCTCTGCAGTGCTATAAAACAAACTTCAATATACACTTACTTGGCAATTATGAATTGGGCTGCAATAAACATTCTGGTGGAAATATCTTTATTGTAAAGTGATTTTTGGTCATCTGGATATATACCTAGTAGAGGATTTGCAGGATCGAATGGCAGGTCTACTTTTAGTTTCCTAAGTGTTCTCCAAACTTCTTTCCAAAAGGAACGTACTCGTTTGCATTCCCACCAGCAATGCAGAAGTGTTCCCTTCTCTCCACATCCACGCCAACATCTGTAGTTTTGGGATTTTGTAATGTGGGCTAATCTTACTGGAGTTAGATGATATCTCAAAGTAGTTTTAATTAGCATTTCTCTGATTTTTAAAGATGATGAGCATTTTTTCATGTGTCTGTAGGCTGTGCGCCTGTCTTCTTCAGAGAAGCTTCTGTTCAAATCTCTTGAAAACAAAGAAATGGGATCACTTAATTCTTTTATTGTTAATAAGTTTGAGTTTTCTGTGGATTCTGGTTATCAAACCTTGTCAGAAACATAACCTGCAAATATCTTCTCCCATTCTGAGGGCTGCCTGTTTGCTTTACTTCCTGTATTCTTGGCCATGCAGAAGTTTTTTAGTTTGATCAGATCCCAGGCATGGGAGAAGCCCAAGTGCCCATCAACTCATGAATGGGTTAATAAATTGTAGTATATGTATACCATGGAATATTATGCAGCCTTAAGAAAATATGGAGACTTTACCTCTTATGTTTACATGGATGGAGCTAGAACATATTCTTCTTGGTAAAGTATCTCAAGGCTGAAAGAAGAAGTATCCAATATACTCAGTACTATTATGAAACCAATGTATAATCACCTTCACTTTCATACGGAAGATAAAACACAACTATAGTCCAGGATGGACAGACGGGGGGGGGGGGGAAGGCAGAGGGGAGGTTGGCTGGAGGGAGGGTAATTGGTGGGACCACCTCTATGGTGCATCTTGGAAGGGTACATGTCAAATCTATTAAATGTAGAGTGTAAGTGAGGTGAAGGCTATGTTAACCAGTTTGATGTAAGCATTCCAAATTGTATATAGAATCAGTACATTGTACCCCATAAATGCATTAATGTACACAGCTATGATTTAATAAAAAATAAAAAATACATACATATGTATCTTAAAGAGAAGGTTTTTTTAAGTTAGATTTTTTTTTTTCAGGCTTAGTTATGTATTTGAAGGTTTAAGAATATCAAGCAAGCTCATAGATGAGAAGTTATTTTTGAAAATCACAGGTTACTCAAACATAAATTGTTAACCTTTATTTTCCTCCCACTTCAGTGGGAGCCTTGATTCCACACTTTGAAGAATGAAGACGCTTCCCTTGCTCTATTCTTCTTCTCCTAACTCTGAAATGGCAGTGGGTTGGCATGAGTATTTTGGTCCTTTTCAAGGCCTAAAATTTCACTGTGAATTTATAGAACCAAACTCCTGAAAGAACTATTGGTAACTCTCTAGGAGAATGAACAGACCGATCCAGAGGAGTATTGTTGCATGAGGAAGGAAAATGTCTATGTCAGGGAGGTGGAGAGCTTTTAAGCAGTGATTTAGGAGTGGTGTTAAAAACAGGTACAGCATGCCTGGTATAGGCCATACAATTAAGTTAAAAGTTCAATGTTAGAATGAAGCACAGAGTTAAAAAAAAAAAAAAAAATAGATACAACTCTAATCAGAGTTAAATTTAAAATTTGCTTTGACATATACTTGGTCCCATAGTTAAAAGCCATTTAGTTGGGAGCCAAACCAAATGCCAGAAGATCTTATTTTTCCTGAATATAGCTAAGAGACATTTTGCAGCCTTTCAGACACCTGCCACAAATAAGTTCTATTTTTAGCTCCACCTCTGGAAGATTCTCTGATGCATGTGCCAAAATACTGGCTCCATGACTAACCCATTGTTGCCCACCTACTGGCCCACAGGGCCGGAATTTGGTAGTGCTTTCTCTTGGGGGTGGGGGGTTAACTTAATCTCTCTTGACCCTGGAAGGAACCACTTATCAATTTTCTGATTTAATCAACCATTTACACTAATGTGTTAGAGGTGAAAGTCATATATCAAGTTTCTCTTTAATTAAGAACTTGCCTTTCAAATTCAGCTCCTTTTTTGAACCTACCCACCTAACCCCATTTTCTTTACCTGGCTGTTTAGTGTAGGGAGACTTGCTATTTGATGTAGGAGAGCACAACAGCTATAGACAAGAATAGTCTATGTATGGGTTTTGGGCAGATGAACGGCGAGTGTGTGAGTGTGCAGATACAGCAATGAGGCTAATTTCATCAAGGCATGGCAGCCTTTGGAAATAGCAGTTGCTATCCAATTGCCCTTTCTTCAATATATATTTTCCTCTATGACATTATGAAAAATCGATACAACTTTAGTCTAGCACACTGAAAATTAAACAGTCACAAAAAGCCATGGTTGTATACGCAGCTGAGCCTGTCCAGATAACCAGCTGACATTTATACATTTCCTTATTCACTGAAGCCTTTGCAGGTGAAACAGAAAGTAAAGCAAGAGAGAATGTTAACTGAAAAACAAATTTATGTGCCTGAACATATTTTATGACAATGTAAAAATAAAGAAGTAGATATACTGTTTTAACAGGGGATTCCTTTAGAAAGGTGGAATATAATCTGGTAAGTGTCGCATCAAGATATAAGACTTGTAATGGAAAAATACTCTTCCCTTTAATGGATGAGCAAACTCTGCCATAAATATTCACACATTGGTCACCAAGTATAATTTAAGGCTGTGTTTGAGGAACATTTTCCATATGAATGTGCTTCAACACCTGCATCCCTTTAAAGCTCACTGCTCAGTAAGGGGAATTGGTGGGCACGTGGCCGGGTGGAAAAGGAGAGAAGCAAATGGAATTCTAAAAGTCGTCTTTACATTTTTGTCTGTAAAAAGGAAAATAAAATGGCAGCAATTATAGCACAGCCCTCTTCTTCCCCTCCGAAATAGTTCGCAAGCCCATTTTGAGAATTTTTTTCTACTTTCAAAATGAATCATCAGAAAGCGGGTATTTTGCCTTGTTCAAGGGCACACCAAGCTCAGCCGGAAATCCCTGTTGTGAGCCAGTTTGGGGACTAGATTACTATCTGTGATATCCAGGGGAATGCCAAGGGGAATATCAGGTTCTTTGGAAAGGAATAAGTAACATATTTAATAATATATGTTTGTCTTAGAGATATTTAGGCCCTAAATTCACAAGACATCCTTATGACTTCTCTATTGCTTTGTAAAGCAGACATGTTGCCAGGTATAGTGGCTCATATCTGTAATCCCAGCACTTTGGGAGACTGAGGCAGAAGGATCACTTGAGGCCAAGAGCTTGAGACCAGCCTTGGCAACATAGTGAGACCCTCCCTCTAAAATGTAATAGTAAATAATAATAATAATAATAATAATAATAATAATAAAAAACAGACATTTTACCTACAAATATCTATTAGTCCTTGATTTTGTTTCTTGCACAAAATTCCAGAAACTCTCTTTTAAGCCACTGTGTCATCAGGTGAGTTAGTGCTCATCAGCGTTTTCCTGGCCTTTTTATGCAACCCATTACTTCTATATTTTTTGCTGTGACTTATGTGATCCCATTTCTACCTCCCAAAAAAATGTTCTTTATGATACCATAAGCATAATTATATAATGTCATGCTATTTTGGAAATGATGGAAAAGTCTTGCGGAAAGTGTTTATTTGTTCATTAAATACATAATCACATCTTCTCTAGTCAAGGCACTGGCCTGGTTGCTGTGGTTATAGCAGCAATTTATAAGTCCCTGCCCTCAAGAAACTATTGTTATTACTAACTGAGCAAATGAATAAATGTGCAAAATGAGTGCCCAATGGGATAAACACTCTCAAGGTGTAAAAGGACTGATGAAGTAGATGGTGTTAGTTAGCTACAGCTTCTAACAGAAGAAGAGTATCCTGGGAGGGACTGGGATGGGTCTTAGATGAGTCTGGAGGTGGGAAGAAGGGCCAGAGCATACTGGCTCTTTGTGGAGCTTATTCTAAAGTTCCATGATTCTATGTAAGTTAAGGAACATGACTAAGTTTATATCCTAACAGGGTCACTTTACAAGGGGCAGTTGATGAGGAAGCCAGCATGGGTAAGCGGTGGTGAGGAGGTAATGAGACTGGCCTTGAAGGGGTGGAGCCTGCGGCCTTGAGGGTGAGGGCGCAAGCTGGCCCTGGGAAGAAGAGCACCCACGGCCATCTCAGCTGTGCAGGGCTCTCAGCGTGGGTGCCAGTGACCAACATGTAACCTTCACATCTTAGCTTAACGTAGACAAAACATTTTTTTTTCATTCTCACTGGGAATGCACACCTTGATTCTAAACAATAAAGGGGAAGTAAAAAATGCTAAAAGCATTTAGGACAGCTGTCAACATGAGTCTGCCTGCAGGAAACAACTGTTTGATATGGAATAAAATGGGCTAGAGAGTTCCCAGAGTGTGACTTAATGACTAAACTGTATCCACTGGATGGAACATTTGCCCCACGCCTTTCATAGAAGTCATCGTGTTCCTATTTACCCAGTGGTAATATGACCCATTATGTCAGTGGAATGCTCCATCAGCTCTGTTTCACATCTGCCCTCCCGCAAGCTGGAGGGTCAAGTAGAATGCTGGTTTATGGTTGTATTTTAGGCCTCAGTCCTTGCCTCTCCTCCCACCGTGAGGGCTCCCTTAGCTCTTCTGTAAGAACCAACTCTTCTGAGCCAGCTCTGGGCCAGCTTGTCCAGCACCCAGGTGTTACCTTCAACCTTTCTGTTAGCCAATTGGGAAATAGACTAATGATGATAATATTATTAATTTAATAATAATAATGATAGTAAATTATATGAATCAAATATTTACTGTGTTTCAGGTATTGTTCTGCTTTACCTATATTACCTCATTTATTCCTTAGGGCATCTATAAAGTTAAAAATTACTACAATTTTAACATGAAAACTGAATGTAAGCTAGACTGTGACTTGCCCAAGGCCCTGTTGGAACAGTGGGGTAAGTAAGGAAGCAGAGGGTCTGAGAAGAACCAGGGACACACAGGCAAGGTGCAGAGGGAAGGCTGGGGTGGTGGAGGTCAAGGTGATTGCTTGTTGGGTGGGTATCAGGTGAACATATGGGTCTAGCCACAGTAATGCTCAGTGTGCAAATGAGTCATTTGGTCCTTAGAGACTAAATCAATGAAACACACCACTGTTTTCCAACCAACTGTTTCATTTTTCTGTGCAGGGCCACTCAAAATAACCAGTTGGGACAAAACTCAGTTTAATTGGAATTACTTCAGTCACTTAGGAACCTCCAGTTTATCTCCCTCATAGCACATAACCTCCAAAGGCAGTTTGTATCCAAATTAAAGCACAAATGATGCTCATCCAAATTTTTATTCAGTGTAATTTTGGATTCCTTTTGGGTATTTACCTTTGGCAGGGGAAGTAAAGCTGAGCTGCATGGCCAGTAAACAACAGTTGTTTCAATAGAGACTGCAGGAGGGCTTTCTGTTAAATGAAGATGTATATTGTAAATTTAGCATCTCTGGAGTCGCTCCAAAATATGGACTGGTAAGGAAATAATTAATGAGCCTGGCATACATCAAAATATTTGTATTGTTATCCTTGATGACAAACTACCCTTGATGGGATCTATTAAAGACATTTGAGTAACCTACATCCATTAAAAAGTCGTTTCTCCCTTAGAAGCTACTGCTTACTGGAGCCATCTTGTAAAATAATAAGATTCTGTAGATGCTTGCTGACAAATTTTAGATGCATGTGTGTGAGCACCAAGAACAATACATAGCTAGCGTGGAGAATTATTAAAGACATTCCCTTTCCTTCTCTTTTTAAAAAACGCTTAGCAGTTGTACAAAGGAGCCAATCTCTTTAGGTAATGACTGTGGGGCGTACACATTAACAGATTAGCATCAATTTATCTTTGATGTAGCTATTAGTTGGGTGTGAGGGAGCCGCAGAAGATTTGGAGATTCTGATTAATCGAAGCAAACATGGAGAATAATGGGATCATCAGATGCCGGGGAGCAGATGAGTTGTGCCCCGTCGGTGCCCTCCGGGCTCAGCTGCAGAGCCTGCCGCTCCTCACGCTGAGGGCTTTCTCCAGCACGTGTCGCTACTGTCTGCTTTTCTACTCTTTCAGGCATTTCATTCTTAGCTGATTGCTCTTGTGTTGTCTGCAGTGCCAAGTGAACTCGGACCACTTGAAAAATCATGAAAAAGGGAAATTGTGACTTTTGCCTATTTTAATTAAGTTGTAAAAGAATGCAGCCAAGTTAAAACGTTTATTGAGTACCTGATGTGGGTACTACACAGTGTTGCTTCTGGGCACGTGTGTGAGGAGGCAGGACAATGATCAGGAGAACTAAAAGCATGTGTGAGATGTGGTCCCTGCTATTGACCAGCACACAAGCTTCTGTCCTACAGTCCTTCCACTTATGCCACCGGGTGTTTCTCTAACAGAACAGATGGATTGGATATTTTAGAAGATTTCCTTCAGGCCTCTCACTCTGCTACTTGTAGGTTTTACCTTGTTAATCAGTGGTAGCTGCCTGTATGAGAATGTGGAAATGGTGGATCTGTCTGCAGAGAGGTTCAGGAAATGTGTGTATTGCTGTTGCCCTGGTCACTCACCAACTTTTGCTTGTGCCATCCATCTGTCTTCTGTGCGGTCCCCAAAGGCTAGGCATAGGCCAGCACAGCTGTCGTATGTGATGTAGCCGCTGCTCTGGGTCCCTGGTGAGCATCTTAAATGGGGCATTGTCTCTGGCCATCCCTGCTGCTGCCCTAAACTGCCCACCATGTTATATTGCCTCCAGTTTTTTTCTTCTGTAAGAAAATCATATTCAATATTGAACTTGGGAAATAACATGGCTACTCAACTGCTTGCTCCATGCAAGGAGTGTATCGGAGTTCCAGGGACAAGCAGCATCAACTCAAAATGTGGGTGAAGGAAGTGCCATGGAAGGAGCCAGAAAAAATAGGGTTCTAGTTCTTATCTTTGGGCAAATCACTGTCCCATTGTAGACCTCCATCACCTTATCCCTCATATTAGGTGGTTAGACTCGGTGATCTCTGAGATACATATTGAACATTCAATGGCTCCATAATTCATGTCAGCAAAGATCAGAGAGGCAAACTGCTGTAAATAGCGACAAGAAGACCTCTATCCACCCAAATGCTAGCGTGAGTCCAGACCAGTGATTTTTCAGTTAGTGTGCCTGAGAGGATCTTAGGTGTGTTGCAAAAATCTTCAAAGATAATTAATTAAATTATTTTTGAAAGAAGTTCAAAACGTTATAAGTATATTCTTTGTGGGGGCTTTTTTTTTCTCAAAATAAATGTGCTGTGGAAGTTTAACTATAGGTTCAAGTGTGCTGTGAGATTTAAAAAAGGTTGAAAAACACTGATCTAGACAGAGGCTACTGGTCCATGTCATACAAACCTTCTACGATGTCAGATACTAGTACTGGATATATTAGTTTTCTAGCCTTGGGACATCTGGGGGGCTTAACACCAGCACACGAGAGGAACGTGAAGTTCATCAGAAATCAAACAGAAGGGAAAACAGCTGCTCGTAAGCTAGGCCTTCTCTGAAGGTTACTAGTTGCCCTGGGGGCAGCCTGACCTTGGGTGTCACTGCTCACCTGAGCTAGGCTGACAGCTGCTTTTCAGCAGGACGCAGAAGCCATGGTGCTGCGCCATAGCCTTACCCTATGCCCGGCGCTGCTGCTGCTGCTACTACCTACCTGGTGATCATCTCTCCCAGTAACAGCTGTGAGAGGGGAGAAGCCCGAAGAGCCGTGGTGACAGGGTGGTTCTCTTAAAAATAGCCCCAGGTTCCGTGCCACAGCATACTGATTTGGCTGTTGGGCAAATTTAATTTACATAGACTTCAGGATGCTTCCAAACTCTAAAGGAGAAAAAAATGGCAATATGTTTTATTTGGGCTCCAAATGGAATATCTAAGACTGGGTTGAGTAGAAAATATCTTAAATCTAGGACTTTTATTCAGATATGAAATTTGGGAAAGTAGGAAGCAAGTGAAAGTAAAAAATTGTTGATGATGACCATAAGAATAAAAAACAATAAGGACAAAGTAAGCTCCCAGTGTGGCCCAGTCCCCTGTTAGAGTGCATGCAGGTTATCCTTTTTAGTTCTCATAACAACCCTGAAAGGTCGATCTAGGGAAACTGAGGTTCGAGGTGGTCAATTAATTTGCTCCAATTTACACATTATTAGTATGTGCCTTAATGTAATGTCTTCATGTTTTTTGTCCTTTTTAAGATTTTGTCAGTGTATGTTGCCCTTTTTATGGGGATACTGTACAAGAAAATAGTTTGGGTTCTAATAATTTCCCATATGTCAGAGGCCTTTTCTGCCCCTTGCCAGTTTTTCAGTGACGATGTAAACTTTTCTGGTATCATTTTGATCGGATCCTGAAAAATTTAAACAAAAAAAGAGAAAAAGAAAAGTATATTAACTGTGGTAGGTGGAATAATGGCCCCCAAATAACATGCATGTCTTAACTCTCGGAACTTTTTAATATGCTGTCTTGGACATGGGAAAAAGGGCTTTGCAGGTGTGATTCAGGAGGCACGTGAAGATATTTTGTGTTATTGGGTGAGTCCAATATAGTTGTAAGGGTCTTAAAAGTAAAAAAACAAGACAGAAGAGAGAATGGAGAGTTAGAGAAGGTATGATTAGAGAAACAAGCTCAGAGTGGTATCCTGGAGAAGGACTCACTTGTTTTAGCTGGCTTTGAAGACAGACAAGAAGGCCATGGACCCCAAACTGCAGGTGACCTCAAGAAGCAGGAAAGGGCTAGGACACAGATCCTGCTCAGAGCCTCCAGAGAGCAGTGCAGCCTTTCTGACAGCTTGATGTTAGCCCAGAGAGACCTGTGACCTGCAGGTCTGTAAGATAATACATTTGTGTGGTTTTGAGCTGCTAAGTACATGGTAATTTGTTTAGTAGCCATAGAAAGGTAACACACTAAGTGACAGTAAGCAGTGTAGTTCCCGAAGTTTTCACAGCAACAACACATGTCCTCCACTCTGGACTCTGAGTGGGCCTGTGTTGACGCTGGCTGTTTCAGGATAGATTGGCTATTCTGATTTCATTCATCTTCCTTTTCCAGATACATAGGAGAAATAGCCCTTTTTTGATTAAAAAAAAAAAAAAAAGAAAAAAAAAGAAAAGAAATGATAGAACAAAAGTATGCCCAACAAGATGCCCAAAAATAAATAGGAGCGAAACTTCACCATAGCCTTGTGCCCCAGAAGTATAAGGCAACTGACGTACTTGGGCAGTTATTGAAAGTACACTTCTCAGCAAATAGATCTGAATTTCAAGATAGATGCACTTGGTGTCTATGTGGCAGTGATTTGGATGCAGAAATTCTCCAAGTCTTTCCTGGAGAGATTTTAATGTGCCCTTGGGCACAAAAGGATATTCAAAAGGGATTTTAATGTCCCTTTGTAATAATTGTTTCAGTATCCAGAATGCTGCTCTCCAAGTACTTGGCTTACTTCCTCACTTCAAGTCTTTGCTTGATTCCATCTTCTCAGGGGGGGCCCTTCCTGACCAACCTATTCAAATCACACTCCCCCCAAGCCCGTCTCTTCACACTTTTCTTGATCCTCCCTGGCTCTTATTGCCATTGGATATACTCTATGCCCGACATGTATTTTTTTTACTTTTTCCCTCCTCACAATAAAATATATTGTTCCCTTGTATATTCCCAGCATTATTGGGCACATAGTGGAAACTCAACTAGTATTTACTGAGTTAATGAAGGGCACGTATTGGTGAAGTGTAGCCTGTTCCCGAAATGATGTCACTCGGTATATAAGTTTAAACCCAGTGTTGATGGTGGCACTCTTTCATCAGTTACAGTAAAGAGCAATCAAATGATATAGCCCTCAACTAGTTGTGCCTGAGAGCTCAGATGAGTGTTTGCCACCTCTCCTGATGTTAAAATACCTCCCTTACTACCTGTCCATCTGTCCCTTGCCCACATCACTCTCTGTCTGGTCAGAGCACATGGATTGGGTGCGAGGTTGATTGATTGTGGAGCATATTATGTTTAAATGCACCACCCGAGGGATTTGGAGTAGTTGGCAATGTTTTAGCATGGATTTTATACCCTTATGCACAAATCACATTTTTTCTCCAGAAAGAGATTGTTGTGTTATCTTAGTCATACTATGAGTGACACCTCTGGGAATTTTATATATAAAAGTTTCTGTTTGGGTCAATAGGGTAGCTTAGTATTTATTATCATTTTGACTTGAACTGAATATGTCATATCAGACTATTCTGCTTAATGGAAAGGCATGTATTCTTCCATTAAAAAAGGACCAAATATGTTAATTTTGGTTAGAACTGTTCCAAATCTTGTCAATCTTAGGAGTTTCTCGAGATCACCCAAAGTATTTCAAAGTTCATTGTAAACTTTTGTTAAACAACTTAATAGTTCATATTTACTTCTTATTTGCTAGACATACTCTTGTTCTGATGAGAGAGATGTGTGTTTTCTGGCTGTAGTTGCATTTGAGCTGAAAGTGTGATGAGTATTCTTATCTGAACTATCACCTCACACATGCTGCTGTAGCACCGATGACTGAGATTGGCTTGATAATGTGAAATATGGAACGTTGGCCTACAAGACCTGCCAAGTTTGCAATCACTCAAATACATACAACAACAATATTTACTCTTGCTGAATTATTAATGACGTGAAGCTGAAAGACTCCCCCTGACCATCTCTATTCATACTTAGATAAGAATTTATTAGGGAAACAAAAATATGCACTGAGTATTGTACTGACACCTGTTTTTTCTCATTGATGTCTTCTATCAAGGTTAGAAAGAATAAGCACACGGATTTCATATTAAAAATGTGAATTCATGGGCTTCTTCTTAGACCAACTAAATTAAATTCTCTGAGAGTAGGGCCTAGAGAATCTGCACTTTGAGACAAGTTTTCCAGATGACTATTATGTTTTAAAATTTGGCTAACTGGCTTAGAACATAATGTGGCCTTCCTAATATAGTAACTCTCATTGGGTTGATGACCAGGGAGTGAATGGATTGCTGTGGCATTGCCATGGTATTACCATAGATGTGGCCATGGGACAACCTGGTAATTGCAAAGTCATTAGAGATATTTATTAAGCAATGTAGAGTCGACTGACTTGGCTATTTCTCCATGGACTATACCAAAGTGCCCTGTGAAGGCTATATACTCCCATCATGCTCATACTTCCTACTCTTGGGGACTGCCCCAGAGGAAGTATTATGTGGGAAAAGAGAGAAAGAATAACATATTTTTTCTGGTATTACCAGATTATGTTGACTAAGAATAAAGCTGTTTGATACATTGTAAGATGCTGTCATTCCGTGCTGGTTGTTTTATGCCATCTGAATTTTTGCAATTTTATACTGTAGTTCATTGAATAAAATTAGTTTAAGGTACTTTTTTTTTTTTTTCATGAAGAATACATTAGTGAAGAATGTTCCTGTTTTGCCAGTATTGTTGTTGCCATTGTCAAGACTTTGCCTTCTGATTTGAAGAAGCTTTGCATGCTCTGAACTTTCCTGACCACATGGCAGCCCTTGCTTTTGGACCAGGTCAAAATACTTCCGTGAGACCTGAATTTCCCCTAAGGTAGCCAAGAGTTCCTCACCCAAGAAGGAGCCCTTCTCCTGTAGACCAGAGCCTGCTTCTGTCCAGGCTTTCACGCCTCTCGCAGTGTCCTCTGTATGAGCACCTGCTGTTGGCCGTCCTCTCTTCTCTCTACCACAGTGAATCGTAAATTGAACTGGGGGTGCTGATAGATAATGCTTAGAGAACATTTGCAAACTTTCTGTAAGCTCTAAAATGCTATTCTATGAGTGATCTTATTGAAATAGTAGGCAGGGGGGATTTCCAATTAGAAGAGAGTCAAGGTTTCATGGTAATGCATCTCCTAGCTGGCTCTCCTATGAGGAGGCTCAAACAAGAATTGTTTCTTTCTTTTTATTTTTTTTTTTTGCTTTTTAAAGACTGTTTTCATTACAAAAGCAGTATGTGTTCATGGTGGAAAGAAATAGAAAATATGGATAAAAATAAATAATACATGTAGATATAAATAAATAAAAATAGAGATCAATCATAATCCTACCAAGTAGAGATAAGCACCCTCATTTTCCTCTCTAACAAGTTATATACATATTATTCTCTAAGTAATTTATAAAGGTCTGTGACTCTTGAACTCAATATAGGTAGGTATATCTTCAATTTCAAAAGTGGTTATTGACAAAACAATATTTATACATGAGCATATTTCACTTTGCTAGTGGCAATCGATGTCTTGTAGTATTGATAACAAAAGTGCCTGAGCCAAACTGCTTGTGTTTGAATGCTGGTTTCCCCTAAGGGAGTGACTTAAATTCTCTGTGCTTTCATTTCCTATATACTGTGGATAATAACAGCATTTATCTGATTGGGCTGTTGTAAGGATTAGCGAGATAATTATGTGTTAATCACTTAGAATAAAGCTCTACACAGAGAGGATAGTCAGTACATGTTATGTTACTATTAACAAATCTCGTTATTGCACATTTAGATGTAAGGAGTTTATTAACTGCAAATGTATATCATTTGGGCAAATCAAACCTCTTAGAATTAGATACTTAACACTTTTTTCCTAGGACTTGAAAACTATCAAGTGACAGAGGACTTGGGAAAAAATTTTAAAAAATGAGATATGCATTTGAGAGAATGGGTGGCAATGAAATTGATGGGAACGCTTAGATTTTTTTGCTCAGAATTTTCCTTAACAAGTCCTTCTTATCCCAGGCCGAAGGAAAAATACTATGAATTTTTTCAGCCCAATGACTCGAAGACTTTTTCAAATTTTCTGCAGGAAATTAACAGGTATATTAATCTGAGAAAGGTTAGTGGCTAACCTCTAGAATAGAAAATGGAAAATTTGGTAGCCATCACTGTGAGCCTAGTGTTCACTCCAGGCCGGCTGTTTGATACAAGCTGAAGTTTGGTAAAGGATATACAGTAAGGAAAAGAAAGTATTTCTGATAGTTTTGTCAGTATCTTTCCTTCATCTCTAAAATGTCTTTTCATTTCCTTCAAAGTAAAAACAATGACTGACTGTTACTTGCAGAATGGCAATTATGCTAATTATGCTTCATCTTTTCAAACCATCTTCTCAAAGATATTTAGAAAAATTACATAAAAGAAATCTGTATGGGATGACATACTTATTTGATCAAAGTGTGTTTTGTTTACAAATTTAATCAGGAATCTTGGGATGAGGAGAGAAATTCTGATGAGTTTTTGCATGTTTGTTGCCTGAAAAAATGTATCAGAATTTGATGTGGCTGTTTTTTAAAGATAGTTGAAGAGGTAAACCACCTGATATTAAGTACATATGTTTCAGGGCATAGTCAATGAACAAGTAAGAAGCCAAAAGGATCATATTCTAGTACTTAAGTACTGGCCTAACCATAGTGTTTTCTCCCCAGTGTCTGTTTTCTACATAGGTGAAAGGACCCTCTGTTCAAACCCCACCTCTGCCTCATAGTCACTGTATGTTGCTGGGTAAATTGCCCTTCTTCCCAGGCCTCAGTTCCCCTATGTGCCAAATGAGAAGGTGCCATCTAGAGGTTATGTGAGAACCATGTCTACTGTATCTGGTGTAATTCTGGTGTACGTACATACAGCAGACATTCAGTAAAGACTGAGGCATTATCTTTCCTCATCTGTTGAGCCACCTACAATTCCTGAAATAAGTGAAGATTTGAGTAGGCCCTCTTAAGCAAGCCTAGAAAATCACCTTGGAATTTTTGGAATGAATGCCCCTGAGACACAGATGGGTTTCAAGGCTCATTGGCAGAACAGTTCCACATGCTTCCCCAGAGAGATCTGTGGACAAACAGCCCAGTGGTCTCACAGAACGGGGTTGGCAGTGGCATAGAAGTATTGAGGTGGGCTCATCATGCTTCTCTGTAAAATGACTGTAGTGACCCTTGGAAGAAAATAAAAATCAAAATTTTGCCTTTTCCCCCAATAGCTTTAAAATAGAGCTTCATGGAAGAAATTGTGGGAGTAATTCCTCTCTTTTAGTTTGGACCTATTTTGGACGGGAGCTGAAGTCAAACAACCAAGGCTACTTTAGTTATTCACAGTTTTGCAGCTAACCCACTCGAACATTTTAATTATCTTCTCTGTTATTTATTGCCTTGGCATGTTTTATCATACAGAGTGACCAATGTTAAAACAGAGCTGCCGAATCTCCTGACATCTTTCAAGCATAACACTCAGGTTGCCCCCTCCCGCACATTACTATAGGATTGACCTTTATTTCCAGAGATGCATTTATAAAATTATAATTTACATTTAAAAGAAGTAATTTCTGTTGAAAACAAAAACAAATTATAAACTAAGTACATGTGCTCCTTGGCTTACAATGAGTTCCCATCCCAATAAACCAATCTAACTTAAAAATATCATGTTGAAATGTATGGAACCCCTTTATCTGTGGGTTTGCTTTCTGTGGTTTGTTACCCCCATCAACTGCCCTTTGAAAATATTAAATGGGAAATTCCAGAAATAATTCATATGTTTTAAATTCCGCACCGTTAGGCTAGGTGTGGTGGCTCCCAGCACCTTGGGAGGCTAAGGTGGGTGGATTGCTTGGGCTCATGAGTTTAAAACCAGCCTGAACAAGAGCGAGACCCTATCTCTTAAAAAAATATATATACATATATATATATACACATATATATACACACATACACATACATATGCATTGTGGAGAGTGCCGAGTGCCTATAGTCCCAGCTACATTAAGGATGAGGTAAGAGGATCTCTTGAGCCCAAGAGTTTAAAGTTCCTATAAGCTATGACACCATGATACTCTACCGGGGGCAAGAAAGTGAGACTCTGTCTCAAAAAAATAAAATAAATAAATAAATAAATTCCACACCATTCTGAGTAGCCTGATGCAGTCCTGCACAGCTCCACTCCCCTCCCTGGGATGTGGGTCCTCACTTGGTCCAGCATATCTATGTCATCCATGCTACCTCCCCGTTAGGCACTTGTTGGCTGTCTCAGTTACCAGGTCTAGGTACTGTAGGACTTGTGCTGAAGTACATCTTACATTACTTAATAATGGCCCCCAAACTCAAGAGTAGTGATGCTAGCAATTCAGATATGCTAAAGAGAAGGCATAAGCTTCTTTAAGTGGGAAAGTAAAAGTTCCCAACTTAATAAGGACAAAAACATAGTGTATGTAGGCTTCAGAACTCTCCACAGTTTCAGGCATCTGCTGGGTATTTTGGAACATGTTCCCCATGGATAAGGGGGACAACTATATACCTAACCTCCCAAACACCATAGCTCACACTAGCCTACCTCAAATGTACTCAGAACACTTACATCATCCTGTAAAGCCTGTGTTATAATAAAGAATTTAATAGCTCATGTAATTTATTGGACAATGCTTGTGTGTCGTCTTGAAGTACAGTTTTCACTGAATCTGTACTGCTTTTGCACCATCATAAAGTTGAAAAATCATAAGTCAAATCGTCTTAAGTTTGGGGACACTCTGACATCATTCCTGAGAGAATGCAGGGTCACACTTCTCAGAAGGAGCCCTGACTAGTTGCACAAGAAAACAGGACGTGGCTCATTTTGCCCCTGGTTTTCACCTTCCTCACAGTAAATTCTAAATTTGGGGGATCTGTGTAGTGTCAGAGATATTCTTGTGAACACAGGTGTTTTTATTTTTGTTTGTTTGTTTGTTTTTTTAGTCCAGATTTGTGGCGAGTGAAAATGATAGATGAAGTGCATCTGTTTTGTGTAACAAGAGTTTACTCAGTCTCAGAAAAACGGTATGCCCAATACTTAGTGATGTAAGGGCCTCAAGCTCAGCTGGAGTTTAGAAATCATATATTTCACCATGGTTATGAACTGAATGCTAAAAGAAGCCAGTGACAGTGCAGAGTGTGGGGTCACAGGGATTATAGGGGGTGATCATGGGCAAGATGTTAGATTTCTGTTTGAGGTTGTTGTAAGGCCTTGCTTGACCTGTGTTTGGTAGAGTAGACTTACTTTAAATGTAGTCATTACTTACTGCAAATGGGCCAACTCCCTTTTTGGTACTAGTTCCCATGATTTACCCAGCTTGTAGAGTACAGCAGAGTCAACTCTGTGAGTTGACCATCCAAGGGAGTGTAACAAACTGGTCAGCATAAAGAGGTGGTCAACATAAGGAATCATTCCTTTGAATGAATTGAATGAATCAGTTCCCTTGAGTACATGTGGTGCATGCCTAGCCTATGAAAATTAGGTCAACTTAAGGAAGTGGTCCACTGTGGCAGTTCCACTGTATTTTGAAGGAGTATGTAAACTCCTGAGGAAATTGCCTGGGGACAAAAAGAATGCTCTAAGTGTATTAAATGTAGTTGATAACTTTTAAAACCTAATCTTATGTACCCTTTGAATCGTGATAGTAGTTGTTAATTGGTTATGGAGATCTACCATGTACTAGAACCTTTTGTATCATGTAATCCTCACAACAGTCCTATGAGGACAAGTAGCATTTTCCATGTCTTATCTGTGAGGAAACTAAGGTGCACACACAGCTCCTTCCAAATGTTACCCTGCATCACTGTCTAAGGGAGGATTTAGTCAAAGCAGAAGGAAAGAAATACCTGAGTATCATCTGTAGAAGTTGAAAACAGGCGTATAGGTTCCTTGTTCCTTCATTGTCCTTTTTCTTAAAAACTTCGTGGAAATGTCCTTGCCATGGTTTTATGGTCATTTTACCATAGGAGTTCTTGCTTAATTAAGATTAATTATAGTGTGTAATTTCTTGGCCAAAACTCTAAACAAAGGTACAACAGTTTGTATACCCATTATTTAATGCACTCAATCTGACATCCTTTGTGAGAGCTTACGTCATTATTGTTTTAAAGATTCAAAGTTATTAATGTAATTACCACCTCAGAGACACGGGAGTCATCTTAATACCCTTATTTGTATGGTGTTTTCACCTCTTGATTCTTGAGTATAATCTACTTTGGAGCCCACAGGGGATCGTGGGAGGGCATTGAATGTGATGCCTGCAGGATGGGTTGTGTGGGCTTTTTTTTTTTTTTTTTTTTTAAAGCATATTCTGTTCCAGAATAAGGTCATTTTGCAATACAGTGATATTTACCCCAAAGTAAAAGATGCATTTCCATTTCTTTTATTATCTTCTGGATTGGAAAACCATTTAACTTTGAATCTCATTAAAATTACAGAAACAGAAATAAAATCTGTACAAAGCTTTTTCTTTCACATAGCAGTTAACAACAAAAGTCAAGAAGTACCCTGGGCTGTTCACATCTCTTCCTTGCCTGCGGGAAATCTCTTTTGGTGGGTTTATCTTGTATCTACCTGAGGCAAACCAATGTCTGTAGCAGCTAAAAGCTGCAGGAGACAGTTCCCAGCCATTGGTCTTAATTATGGAGCTGTCTTCTGTGACTTTGCCATTTCCTGATAGTCTCTATAAGGAGACTTCCTAGTTGCCATGCTTAGCAGATTTTATCCAATAAAGCACCTTCCCCAGGTTTGCAAAGGCAGGAAACAAGGTGTAACCTCACTTCCCAGGCATCTCAGCTCTGGATATGATGTTGGCCTGACCACTCCAGTGATGGCTAAGGTTTGTGCTGCAGTTGCAATGGACAGCCTTCCTTTTTACTTAGACATCTTTCTCAGGTTTCCCTTTTTATCTTCCTATTACCATCATCCGTATCTAAAACCACTTCATTTCACTGCTAGGTGATAGGCGTAGCTCCCTCCGCCTTCTTGTCTTCAGTCTCTTCCTCTCCATACTTTTCTCATGTGAACCAATGATTATGGTTCTTCCTAAAACAGTGGTGTCGCCATGATACTACCCTTTCCAGTTTCTCTCTATTTTCTACTGCACATAAGATTGGATATAATCATTCTTCATTGTCTGTAATTAAATTCCCTTCTTTTTACATGTTTATCGTTCACACATCTGCTCCAGCTGGGCTGTTTTCCTCACCATGACCTGTCACAATGATACTTGATCATGTCTTTAGTGCTTCTACTTTCTTTGTGTCTTGTATCAATCCCTGAACAGCCTCTACCTCCCAACACGGGCCTGGACTGCCCTTGCTTCCCTCTTCAATCCTTAAGTCCTACGATAATGTTAAGACCAGCACTGTCCAGGCGAGATACACTGCAAGTGGCATACGTGATGACATATGCAATTTTAACTTGTGTGATAGCTCTGTTAGAAAAGTAACTTATAAATAGGAGAAAATAATTTAAATCATATTTTATTTCACCTAGCATATCTAAAACATTATTTCAATGTATCTTCAATGTAAAAATTATTAATGAGATGCTGCACTTTCTTTTCTTAATGAAGTCTTTGAAATCAGGTGTGATTTCATGCTTACAACACTTCTCAATTCAGAATGGTAACATTTCATGTGTTTGGTTGCCACCTGGAATCAGTGCCTACAATATTGGATAACACAACTTTAGGCCATTTTAGGCCATACTTTTTTCCTTTTGTACAAATGTTATCTTGTAGAGCAGTTTTAGGTTCACATCAAAATTGGAAGTGAAGTACAGAGATTTTCTGTATACCCTCTGCTGTCTAGCCTCCTGCATTATCAACATCCTCACAAGAAGAGCCCATTTATTACTATTGATGAATCTACATGGACACATTATAATTGTCCAAACACCATTAGGGTTCACTCCGGTGTGGTATATTCTGTGGGTTTGGGCAAAGGTATAATGACTTGACCTTATCATTATAGTGTCATATAGAATACTTCACTGCCCTAAAGATATTCTGTGTTTTGCTTATTTCTACATCCCTCATCCACAACCCCTGGCAAACACTGGTGGTTGTACTGTCTTCATAGTTTTGACTTTTCCAGAATGTCATATATATTTGGAGCAATACATTATGTAACCTCTTTAGATTGATTACTTTTACTTAGTAATATGCATTTAAGCTTCTTCCAAATCTCCTCCTGGTTTGGTAGCTCATTTCTTTTTAGTGCTGAATAATATCCCATTGCCTGGATGTACCAAAGTTTATTTATCCATTTACCTACTAAAGGACATCTTTCTTGCTTCTGAGTCTTTGCAATTAAAAATACAGCAGCTATAAACATTTGTGTGCAAGGTTTCTAGTGGACATAACTTTTCAACTCCTTTGGATAAATATCCAGGGGCGTGATTACTGGATTATATGGTAAAAGGATATTTAGTATCTTCAGAAACTGCCAAACTGTCTTCCAAAGTGGCCAAACCCTTTTGCATTCCTACCAGCAGAGAATGACAGCTCCTGTGGTTCAACATCCTTGCCAGCTTTTCATGTAGCCAATGCTCCAGATTTTGGTCATTCTAATGGGTAAACAGTGGTATTTGTTTTAATTTGCATTTCCCTGTTGACATATGATATGGAGCACCTTTTCATATACTTATTTGCCATCTGTACATTTTCTTTGATGAGGTGCCTGTTAAGATCTTTGGGCCACTTTTTAATTGAGTTCTTTTTTTTCTTATTGAGTTTTTAAAAATTTATGCATATTTTGTACAATTGTTCTTTATCAGATGTATCTTTTGCAAATATTTTCTTCCATTCTGTGGCTTGGCTTCATGGTCCCTGGACGTTGTCTTTTGCAGAGCAGAAGTTTTTAATTTCAACAAAGTCCAGTTTATCAATTATGCTTTCCAGGGACTATGCCTCTAGTGTTGTGTTTAAACAGTCATCTCCATACCCACAAGGCCATGTAGGTTTTTATTTTATGTTGCTTTTTAGGAGTTTAATAGTTTTGAGTTTTACGTTGAAGCCTATAATGCATTTTAAGTTAATTTTTGTGAAAAGTGTGAGGTTTTAGTCTACAGCAGTGGTTCTCAGCCTTTCTAATGCTGCATTGTATTCTCATGGTTAAAAAGGGGTTGCGACCCACAGGCTGAGAACCGCTGATCTAGAGCCATTTATTGTGCAGGTGATGACCAGTGTTGCAGCACCATCTGGGCATCTACACTCTCTTGATTATTGTAGCTTTGCATTCACAGCAAGTCTTGAAGTTAGTTAGGGTAACTCCTCTAATTTCCTTCTTTTCCTTCAATATTGTGCTGTGTATTCTGGTTTCTTTGCCTCTTAATATGAACTTTATAATTGGGTTGTCAACATTTACAAAATAACTTGCCAAGATTTTGATTGGGATTATGTTGAATCTACAGATCAAATTTTTAAAGTTTTTAGTGATATAATCTCAAGTTCAAAGGTATTTTTTTTCCAGCTATGTCTGGTCTACCAGTCAGCTCATCAAAGACATTTCTCTTTGGTTCTTTCTTAGAATTTCCATTTCTCTGCTTATATTGCCCATAAGTTCTTGCGTGCTTTCTGCTTGATTTATCAAAATTCTTAGCAATTAATCATGGTTGCTCTAAATTCTTGGTCTTACAATTCCAACACCCCTTCTATATCTGGTTGTGGTGCTTACTCTGTCTCTTCATATTGAGGGATTTCTTTTTTTTTTTTTTATTTAATATTCTTCGTAATATTTTCTTGGTAGGTGAACATTTTGTGCCTTGTAAATGGAACAGATGTAAATAGGTCTTTAGTAATATGGTCGGGAGTGAGTGAGAGACAAGAACTCTGAAACTCTATGATTAGGTCTCAGTATTTTAGTGAACATAGGTCTCTGGACTGTGAACATTGCGAGTTTTCTGTTTTGTTTTTTTTTGTTGTTGTTTTTTGTTTGTTTGTTTGTTTTCTTTCCTCTTCTTTCTGTAGGTAGGACAGGAAGGTTAGACTGGGATATTTCCTTCTCTCACGTGAAAGGCTAGAGCTGATTGGAATTTTGTATTTCCTTTCACCACTTCATTTAGACTCTGATAATACCCTAGCAGATCAGCCTGTGGTTAACTAGTTTCTCCTAAGGGCAGACTTCATGAAGACATTTAGGATGCTCTGATGTATTTCAAATATTTCTCTTTTTCCTTTCTTTACTGAAAGCATGAAGGAAGTTTTCTTCCATATTTCCTATGAGAACCTAGTTGAGTTCCTCCAGGTAAATCTCACAATCCTGGGGGAAAGAGGGTATTCAACGTATTTCCTAAAGTTTTTAACTCTCAGAGTTGTCCACATGGAAGTTTCAGCAACTCATCAAGTACAGTTCCAATGACTGGTTCCCAGGGAAGTTTCGTATGCATCTCTGTAAGCCGTAACTCCTTGTATTCACCTGTCTGTGTCTCCCACTTGGGGAAACAGTGGTTTGCCCTGCATCCTCCCCTTTCTTATAGATTCAATTTGTTCATCTTTTATTTGTTGTCAGGACAGGGTTGCATTTTATTCACTCCTTCCAGGTGTGAAACCTGTAAAGGAAAGTCCTCATGCATTTTTATTTCCATCTGCCTTTCTTTGCTTCAGTATCTCTGATGGCCTAACCGGATGTCTCAAGGGAGCCTCCCAGCCCCTTCAGCTCACCACATCCAAGGAGACCTCATGAGCTTCCTCTGCATTTCTCATCCCATCACCATCCACTCAGTACCCTTGGCCATAAACAAAGGTGTCATGTCTTCTTACCTCTATTGCCCTGGTTCCACATTTTTTCTTTGTTACAACAAAAGCTATACCACTTAATTTCCCTTAATATGCAGTGATTTCTCATTAGGTGTTTTTTAAAGCCCATGCTCTTCAATGTGTTGAAAACGCCCTCTTGCCCTGACCCCATCTGCCATTCCAACTGTAATTTCTGCCCCCTTCTCCCTACGCATCACATACTATAAACACCCACGTGTTTTACAACCACACACAATTAACCTTTTTAATGCTTTCCTAACTTCACATCTTCTGTTCCTTATGCCTACAATGCTGTTTGTCCAAACTGTGTTCTTTTTGTAAAATTTTTCCCTTCATCCATTAAGTCTCAGCTCAACCATTACCTCCCCTTTGGAGTCTCTCTCTTCCATGTGGGTAGAGTTTGAGTGCCTCCTGTTTTGTTATAATACTTCACTGCCTGTGTTGCTTTTTTCGTTCTTTCCTAATTCCCCTTCTTAGCTTTGTGCATTCCTCAAGAGCAGAGAAGGTGAGTGCTCATCATTTTATTCCTCACACCAAGCAGTGCCTGTTGCATGAAGAGCAGTGACTCAATACCTGGATATTTACTGTGCTGTGCTGCCCAATAACACATTGGCCTCTCTTCGTGGCTTCATACTTACATATTTTGCAATCATTTTAGAAATATTATTAGCACTGTGCTGGGCAGACAAAAGTTAATTTGAAGCATGGTTGTATGTGTGTCTACCCCAGGTCTTATCAACTTGGTTCAACCCAGGGAAGCCCTTCCTCCTGGTAAAGAATATCTGGTATAGAGGATTCCCATCTCTGTGGGCTTTGTCTCTCCCTAAGTCAAGCGAACAGAACTGAACATCCAAATTGCAGGCTTTGGATCTGCCCTGCAGTGGGATGCAGGGATTAAAACCAGGGTTTTTGTTTGAACATTAAATAGATACATGATGGAATACATTTATTGCATCAGTCATCATATAGTAATATAGTAAAAACTTCATAGTGGACCACTTCCCTACATGGATCACCTCCCTAAGTTGACCTAATTTCCATGGACCAGACACACACTGCGTGTACAAAGGCCTGTGTCAATTCCATGTGTTGACCACCTCTATGTGTTGACCACTTTGTTGACAGTCCCTTGGTTATACTGTATTTGTTGAACACTTACTGAGTGAAAAAAAAATGTGGTCATTCACCATAATCACAGAGTCAAAAATAAGAGGTCTATGTCTGTGATAATTTTTTCACCCACCCTGAAGAAACTAAGTTATGTGTTCTTACCATCTTTAATTAGAAGAGTATGTACATTCCTGTAAAAAAAAAAAAAAAAAAAAAAAAAAAATGATCCCATAGTGCAATGAATATACATTTGAAGAAATATTATTTCTTTATGAGGAAAAATCACTTTTTCTTTCTGGATAATGAAATAGAAACATATAGTTGTTTCATGTTCCTTATTCATCTGCCAACACATATTTTTATGTCTAAAACATTTTTAGGTACTGAGCACGTATATTGTGATTGATGATCACAGAAGATGACTAGATAAACCCTTTCAGCTCTGTTCTATGGGATTGTTTTTTAAAAGCTTAATAAAAACTTTTTCCCACTACACTACTCCCTAGAAAGCTAGAATTCCCCTTTCTGGTTGGAAGACTCCATTAAGAGGCCAGCGCAGTGTCTCATGCCTGTAATCCTAGCACCCTGGGAGGCCCAGGCAGGCAGGAGAATTTGAGGCCAGGAGTTGGAGACTAGCCTGAAGAAGAGTGAGACCAGCCTCTACAAAAATTAGAAAAATTAGTTGGATAATCCCAACTACTGTAATCCCAGCTACTCAGCAGGCTGAGGCAATAGAATCACTTGAGTTTGAGATCACAGTGAAGTATGATTGTAAGATTGCACTTTAACCTGGGCAACAGCAAGAGTCTGTCTTTCCCCCCCCCCCAAAAAAAAAGAACAAACAAACAAACAAAAAACAACCAAAACAAACAAACAAAAACAGTGGGAGACACTATTAATTTATCAATTTAACACTATTGATTCTGAAAGTCTCTTTTAGCCATATTGTTAAGACTCAGGATAAGTCTATGCTCATATAAAATAGGAAACTGTATGTAAAGACCTGAAATTTTCTTTGACGTGTATGGAACAAGAATCAAACCCAGAAAGCAAGTAGATGACAATTTCTGGCAATTTCATCCATTTTAAAAAACCATATTTTAAAATAACTTTATACTTAATGAAAAGTTGCAAAAATAGTACACAGTTAACTAATTATACCTTTCAGTCAACCTTTCCTAATACTAGGACATTTACCTTTATAGAATACTAAACTTTGCATGTTATTAGAATTCTTTCATAATTTTTCAGTTCTGGGATCCAACCTGGGATCTCACCCTCAATTTAATGGTGTCTTCTCAGCCAGTTTCAATTTGTGACAATTCTTCATTCTTTCCTTATCTTTTATGACCTTGAAACTTTTAATGAGTTCTAGCCACATTTCATAAGATGTCTCTCAATTTAGTTTTTCTTGGATGTTTCCACATGATTAGATTGACGTTATACACTGTGGGGAAGATGCTACAAAAATAATGTTGTCTTCTTCTCAGTGAAATATATCAGGGGTACCGGGCATCTGTATGCATCATTACTGGTGATGTTAACCTCGATCACTTCGTTAAGGTAAGGTCTGCTGAGTCTCTCTACATAAAGGGGGTATTTTTCTCTCTAATCAATAAATTTTGGGGGGGAGATAATTTGAGTTAATGCCAACAATCCTGTTTCTTCTCAAACACTTGTACATTGATTGTAGTGTCCACTGGTGGATGTTGCCTGCAACTGTGGTATTTCCTAAATGGTGAATTTGCATTTCCCCCAGATGGTGATTATTTTTATGTCTTCTTTCCCTAAGTGAACCTATTGCTACATACACCTAAACTCCAAGGGAAGAGTCTTATTAAAAAGTTGATGTATTTGCAGAATTGATACATGCACTGAATTTTAAAACTTGTTTGTTTTTTTTTTAATTTATTTATTTTTATTGTTAAATCATAGCTGTGTACATTAGTGCAATCAAGGGATACAATGTGCGGGATTCATATACAATCTGAAATCATCAAACTGTTCAACGTAGCCTTCATGGCATTTTCTTAGTTACTATATGTAGGCATTTGTATTTCAGGTGAAACTTACTAAAACTTGTTTGTATTAGTCTATCTCAGTCATTGTCTATCTCCATCTATGTATCCATCTTGCTACCTAATGTACTGACACACCTTTCTATTTATCCCCCTCTCTATTTTATGCATTCATGTTAATAAGCTCATAATAATAGAAGGTCAAGTTATTCAACCCTTCTTTCATTTATCCAGCCAAATATAATAAGCTGATTATTGTATATCTCTCACCTTTCCATATTGTCTGGATAAAGATGTGGGGCATATATAGTATTTGTGTTCAAAGGGCAATTGGAAACTTGTAAGTCAATATAAAAACAGAAATGAAAAGAAATCATATTTTTCTATATTATTTCCTCTAAAATCATCACTCTTCCATTTTGTTCTTTGAAGACTCAAACCTCTTTCTGAGCTCACAAAAGGAGCAGGTATGAGGAAAGAAAAGACACGAACTTTGTTTGGGGCAAAAATGACATACACAAGTGGCCAAAAAAGAAAAAAAATCCTAATGGAAAAAAGAAGTTCTCCATATTTTTGATATCATGGCAGCTGAGAAGAAAGTATGCAGGTGTTTTGTTTGGTTTATTGTGGTTTTCTTTTCTTCTTTTTTTCAAGTACATAGACTAGAAGAACAAAAGAAACACCTCAAAATGCCAACACAATAAAAGACAATCAAGAAATAAATATATAATGCAAGTTTATACATATTTTTAACAATCCTGAGATAACCATATAAACATTTTGTTGTACCAAGATATTTACCTATATATTTTTCTTTTATAAATATAAATTTATAAATCTAAAAAATAAAATTTAGTTTGATGTCTTTGTATTTTATCCTTCCCACGAAAATGACTTGTCCTATATTTACCTAATTTGGAGGTAATTTATGTGTTAAGTAATGTCATAAAGGTGTATTAGTTTGAAATATAACTACCAAATAGAAGAGATTTAGACTCATATCTTCAAAACTGAAGACTTCAAAGCATTATAATAAGCTTCTCTCTATATGGAAAATGTTACTGTCAAGGTGTAAGTTGAAGATTTATTTTTTAAAAAAGGTTAATGATTGTCTTAAGCAAACACAATTAGCATGTGAAGAGTGTGTGTGCATCTAGTATAGTACATATAAATATAGGCTATTTATACTATTGCTATCTCCCTATCATATGCTTTATATATGCATATATACGTACAGGTGTTTGTGTGTGTGTGTATAGTAAGTGTAGGATATATATGTGTTTAAATATGTGGGTATACATAGATACAGTAAGTATAGTATGTATTGTTTTATAACCTCCTTTTTTCACTTGGGAATATTGTGAACATCCTTCTGTGCCAGAGAATATAGTTCAACCTCATTTTTAAGTGTGTTAATGTCTCATTGTAACCAGATCCATTAATTTATTTAAAGTCCTCTATTTATTCGCATTTGATTTTGGCTCTGGTATGTGCCATTGTAGACAATCTTTGTGGAGCTGTTAAGTCAAAGGCTATGTCTATTTCTATACATATTTCTAAAATCACACACGGCGGATGTATCACACCTTCTCCAGATCCTCAATAGCATTGTTCTTATCAATCTTTTCCTAGGAAAAACAAAGAGCATCTCATTTTTTGAAATTTCATTTCTCTGTTTTCTATGGAGTTTGAAAATCTCTCCTGTGTCTGGGCCATTTGGGGGTAGACGTTTCTGAACTGCTTTGCTCAACTTACCAACGTCATGATAGTGGGTGTTCTCTCCCGTGAGTTCTATCACAGTCCTCCCTATCTCAGAGAAAAAAACGTTATGCTCCTGCTGGTGGCACTTCCCCAACTTACTCCATCAATTTTTATCGAGAGTGGGGAATACTTAATTATCCATTGTCCTTAAGTATTACACACTTCTTTCAAAATAGGAGCAAAGGATGACGGTTTTCAAGTCCAAGCTCTCTGAGCATTAGTTCCCTTCACATGGTCTAATGAACTCTGGCAGAATGCCCACCCTGTAAGATGCAGTGCCTTGCAGGGCCCCAGCTCCAAAGGAGAAAACACCCGTAACCTTCCTCTTTCCCATTCAGTTTCGTTTATGCTGCTTCCTGGTGGCGGGTGCGTTTCTCACCATCTGCAGTCCACCCATTGTGGTTGAGTTTGACCACTCTGGGTCTCCATTGGCCAAACTGTGTTTTCCCCAGTTGCTAAGGAATTGCGTGGAGTTGCTAAGTCCTTAGAGAAAGGAATGGCTTACATTTTAATATTTCACTTGCCTTTTTTATTGTATCTTTAAGGCATCTTTTGTAGTCCAAAAATGAAATCTGAAAGTTGCTCATGAGAGACATAAATTTGCTGCCTCAAGCCCAGGTACCAGGAAAAAAAAAAAAAAAAAAAAGAGTAAAATACTCATGTAACTAGTTATTAGAGCCTGCACGGGTAATTGGATTTGTGGGAAATTCAGGTTTTCTGGAAAAGTGCCTCCTATTAAATTACTTTGAACATTAGGAGTCCAAACCAAAGGTACTGTCCAGTCTTCCCCATAAAAACCTTGCTAAGCTGTATTGAATTGGAGGAGAAAAGCCACGTGTTAAGCCATTACAGAAAGGGATTCTCTAATGCAATTGTCACTAATTTCTTTGCTGCTGGGCATGAAAATAGCAGGAACTAAATTCTCTCACAATCATGCTTAAAATCTCAAATCAGAGAAAATGTTAAGGAGACGCAGAAATGTTATCATAAACATGATTTCCTTTTACTTATGGCAGTAATGGCTTTGCTTTTAACAAGTGCAGCCCTCATGCCACTCTCAATCAGATAGAAGAAAGGCTCACTGTATTCCATATGGTTTGCCCTGGTGAGAGCATTTGCTGTCCTACCCCTGTTCAGAAGGTGTTGCTTTCCTGGTGTGCTCACTTGGGGCATGAAGATCTGAATTGCAAACAGGTCAAATGGGAAGGACATCTTTTTCTTTCCCCACTCTTAAGATTTGCTGCTGCCTTCAGTTAGGATGCAGCCTGGTTTACATTTACTTTGTGGTTAGTAAGGGCAGAGGTGTTTACAGATAATGTTGCTGTGCGAACCTCAAAAACAGATCTGACAGGATGGACTGGGCATTTTGAAAGTACCAAGTGAAGCTCAGAGTGTGGGAATCAGGTTTATAACATATTGATTGTTAGGCACTGCTTGTTGAAGGAAAACCGGTGACTTCCTTAGAAGTGTGTGTGTGTGTGTTAAAGTCATTGAGATTTGTCATTGGTCAGGGGAGAAAGAGATTTCCCTCCCCATGCTGGGTGCTCTTTGCTTACCTCCCAGGCAAAATCACAAGAGCCTGGTTATGCATAGCTATGGTGAGTACGCTGCAGATATCGCTCTGGAAAATCTAATGACATATCCCAGAACCCAGGACTATGCTCTGGACACCTCAGGAGTGCCGTTTCTACCAGACAGGCTCCACAGCCAGAGGTGAGGTCTGTGCTAATTCATTCCATGACACTAGAAGTCAGCCCAGAGTCAGGGGACAACATGCCTTTTGAATAACCAGGTGCCTTTTGGGGAGCAGATACTATCTGGATACCCTGTTTATCCCTTGGTGTCCACTGGGACTGGGCCAGCATCCTGGCTCCTCACCTACTACTTGGGTGACCTGGGTTGCCTCCTTTTCTGAAGTTTCCTCACCTGTGAAATGCTGAAAAACACATAAAACTTGTAGGGTTATTGGTAAGACCTAAATCAGATCATAAACGTAAATCACTTGACCAGTGGCTCACTCACGCCCTTCAATAGATAAACATAATAAAAATAGTAGTTACTCTAGTTTTGCTAATTGCTATGCCTCCATATTTTCTAAGTGGTTTTGTTAAAATCCACAAATGAGGGGCAATCAGCTAATCACATTTCATTGTGAGTAGGCACACAAGTTTGAATCGAAGGTTGTGGTTAAAATTATGTTTCTATGTTTAAATATTTGAAAGTCTTGTTTAAAGGTATGTTAGGAGAAAGCTTACCTTTGTCTTTACATAAAAGCCTTTTAAGAGTCCCTTTCATCCCTGACCTTGTGACTTAGAAGTAAAAAATATAAATACAAGGTAAATAATAGATGTTAGGCAAGCACCAGTAAAGAACATTGTTCACTTAGCTGAGAACTTGTCTTATTAAGGAAAAGCAGGGCGTGCTGTGTTAGAGTAGGAAGCACTGTTGGGAGTGGTGCTTCTGCCTGTGAGAAGCATTGCAAACCTCTCCACGTTGCAAACCTCTCCACATTACATACTCAGGGAGGCTCTGCAGGCAAGCTGAGACCTTTTCTCAAAGACAAGATAGAAAGAGACATTGGTGAATGCCTACTAGAAACGAGGATCAAGATGCTATTAATCTTTTCCTTATTTCATTGTCTCAGCATTAGACCTATTGTGTTTACCATCTCATCATTTTGCAAATATGGAAAATGAGGCTAACCTACTTGTTCCTGGATATACTACAAGTGACTAACAGAACAGATGTTTGAATCCTGATGTGCTAGCTTCCAAGTGTATTCCCCTTCCGAGTGTAGGTCTGGGGCTCACAGATGGAAGAAAAGCTGGAGAACAAATTGTTAAAATCTTGTAATTCAGGCAAAAATGTTGAACCTTGATTCTACATACCTTAGATGAAACAAAGAAGGCAGGAAGCATGATTCCCCCCCCCCCCCCCCGGGTAACTATGTAGGGCTCTTCTTGGACATCAAACTAACGTGAATTCTAAACTCACATTTCATTGTGTATCAGGATACTTGGAGAAGCTTTTCTAAAACACTTAAATGTGTCCCTGAAAAGTCCTCATTTTCCCACCCAGTGAAATACGCTGTCGGGCAGTTAGCCTGACATTACTGAGCGGATGACGCTTCTGCCGATGCAGATCAGGGCTCTGACTGGCTGGAAGGCATAAGGAGTCCGCGTTAAGGCAGAAACAATGATGAGAACCTCAGCAGCTGTGGATAAAGGGCAGCACTCACTACTGTCGTCACAGCCTCCCCGGGTGTTCCTTCAGGTTGGGGACCAAAGCAGGGCCTGTGGCTTCGCTGAACAGGATGGCAGCCCACTTCCTGCCTGTGGATGTGACCCGCCCTGTCACTAGGAACCAGCCCCATCCCCTGCCACCACTCGCTCTGGGGCATCCCTTGCAGCTGGTGGGGTCCTCATCCTCTTGCCAACTCGCAGCTGTTGGGACTCAGGGACAGTACAAGAGAGAAGAGGCCTATCAGAAGGAGATGGGGATGAAGCCTGCATGGGGGAAACAGCCTTATCTTTGTTTTATTTTAATTTTTGACATCTTGTCACTTAGTTATTGTCCCTTCAGTCAAATTGTTGGAATAGACTTTCCTCAATAGTCATTCATTGTTGCAGCAAATCTTGAATTTCTTATTTCATTACTCTCTTTTTAGCCCTGATACCTTGGTATAGATTTTCATCAATGAAGATTAAACTTATTCATTCTTTCAGAACAGAAAAAAAGTTTTGGAGAAACTAAAATGTGCCAGGTGCCGTTCTTGGTGCTGGCTGTACACTACTGAACAAGACAGGTGAGCTAACTCTCTGTGCCTTGGTGCTTTCCCAGGGGTGACCAGGGCAGAGTGAGAGGGACGAATTTCAAATGTTACAGATAGGAAGGAAGGAAACTGTAGGATGCCTTTGTGTAGAAAAGGAGCTGAGAGGGCAGAGAAAGCTCTGTGAAGGGGGTGTTTGAAACAAATGGAAAGACCACCTTCTCTCCCCATCCTTAACCTCTTTGCCAGTAAGCCACACAGCTCACAGATTGCACCTGTAATGAAGGCATCATGGTCCTGTGGTGACACTGTATGTACCTATTATAATAGGTAGTTACTAGTATAGACACCTGAGAACATCAGGAGGCTTATGAAGTCCCAGCACCATTACCTCAAACCAACAAAGTAATATTAAAGTCAGAATATTTTGGATGAAGTAGAGTGAACCATTGTGATTTCTTCTAATAATTGTCATATATCAAGGTGAGCATTGCTTGGGTACTTTCAGGTAATTAACTTCCTGCCTCTGTGTCTCTTTTTATTTCCTATATAACAATGTTTCCTTGAAGAATGGCCCTCAGACCTAACTCAGAATCCACTTGGGTGGGTGTTAAAAAAGTAATTTTTTGGCCTCTAGCACAGACTTTAAAAACCCAAATGTATTTAGGTTTGGGGCTGTGTACTTTTTAAGCATTATCCAAAGACACATCTCCCAAGACATCCTAAAGTGTGAAAGACAGTGCTTGCTAGTCGGATCTTTCAGTCCTTGTTGTTGTCTTTACACAGTCATCACTGCCTCAATCCTTGGCAAAGACGCCATCTAGGGCACACTCCCTTTGTGTTTCAGTCTCCTGCTTCCAGGTGGCACACTTAGGAAGGTGATAGATTAAAACAGAGCTAAACTGCTGCTCTGGTGGCCCCTGGTGGTCCCTATACTGAACACACATCGACCTCCCCTCCCTCCCACCCAGGGATCCATTTCTCACACACAAAATGTGCACAATCTCTCGTTATGCTTCTCATTTTATAGTCTGAACTTCCCATTTAATTCTTTTCCTTTTTTTTCTCCTTTGGTCTTGCCTAGGGCTGAGCATGTGTTTATGTGCCTGTGGATACAGAAATGTGTGCATGAGTGTGTGTCTGCCCATGAGCACATGATGTGGCTGAGGCGCAGTTCATTGGTAACAAGCTTTCTCTTTTCTTGCTGCCTGGGATAAGGTGTTCAGGGACAGGCACTAGCTCATGAGAGGGATCATTACTTAGGCCAGATGTCTTATGGAGTTGGCTAACACATCCCAGCAGTGACAGTGACCAGAGTCGCTGATGGGTGTGTGAGGCTGGAGTGATGAAGAGTCGGGCACTAAAACAGCACCTCTGCTTGTGTATGTTCCATGTTCTAAGTAGGTAGAAGGGTGAGTGGACCACACTTTGTGGGATTGGTATCAGTCCTAAACACCGTTCATTAACTCAGTCAGGGTTTATTGAGTTCCTACAATATATCAGATTCGGACATACAAAGATATGCATGGTCCTTGTCTTCCAGAAATGTTGCTCAAGAGTAGCCTTACATACATGAGAAAATAATGATTTCTCAATGCAAAATGTTGTGGGATCTCAAAGGGAGCCATGATTGTCTGGAAGGATCAAGGACACCTCAGAGGAAATGACATTCAAGGTAGACTTTGGTCAATGCATTATGAGATTGCAGATAAATGAGAGCAAGAGAGTTTTTAATTACAGAACAAGGGTGTAAATCAAGTATGCATGCTTAGTTATGGATATGGAAGAATTAGGGCCATCCTGGAAGTGTGTGTGTCCCTCCTGCATGTCACGTAGTCTGGATTTTGTTGGCCTGTTTTAGTTCTTGGCTCTCACAAGACCATCAGGATCAGAATGAGCTAGGATCTAAGTTTAATTTCTGACCCTACCCTAAACCTCACTGACAAATTCTACTTGTCATTAATTTCACAACATACTCTGCCACATCTAAGGCCACAGTAAAAAAGGGACATGGTAGGAAAGTCTGGGTGGATATTTCTTGAAATAATCCAACCCCTGGGCAGCCCACATTATTTATTTTTAATTTTCTTGATCTAACACCCATGAGCATTGGGCAGATCAATGACCATATATTTCGTCTGTGTGCTTTAAAAGCACAGTCTGTAAGGAAATAATTCATATGTGTGCAAAGATATTTATAAAATAATGTTCAGTGCAGCATTATTTATAATAGTGAAAAATTGGAAATCTAATAAATTCTGAACAATTTGCTTAAGTAAATATTGTACATCCATAAGAATGAAAGTGATGCAATAATTACATCATATTTTATCTATATGGAGAAAGTTAACTGAACTGTACACCTTGGGAAAAAACATGATATAAGACTAAATGTTTAGTGTTATACTGAGTTGGGGGAACAAAATAATGCATGGGGTTGGACTAATGTATAAATGTGTGAGTACCGAGATGAAATTATATAAGAAAATGCAGCAAAACAGAAAACAGTATCTTTGGATGATATAATTACAAATGATTTCAAAATTTCCTATAAGAAAATATTGTTCAAGCTCAGTGCCTATAGCACAGTGGTTATGGCACCAGCCACATACACTGAGGCTGGCAGGTTCGAACCGGCAAGGGCCAGCTAGATGACAATGACAACTGCAACAAAAAGTAGCCAGGCATTGTGGCGGGTGTCTGTAGTCCCAGCTACTTGGGAGGTTGAGGCAGGAGGATTGCTTAAGCCCTAAGAGTCTGAGGTTGCTGTGAGCTGTGAGACTGAGGCTGGGTGTGGTGGCTCACACCTATAACCCCAGCACTCTGGGAAGCCGAGGCAGGAGGATCGCTTGAGCTCAGGAGTTCAAGACCAGCCCGAGCAAGCGCGAGACCTGTCTCTAAAAATAGAAAATATCAGCCGGGCATTGCAATAGGCGCCTGTGATTTCAGTGCTTCGGAAGCTGAGACAGGAGGACCACTTGAGCGCAGGAGTTTGAGGTTACCATGAACTAGGCTGACATCACAGCACTCTAGCCTGGCAACAGACTGAGGCACTGTTTCAAATAAGTAGAAAAGGTAACTAAAAAAAAAAAAAATAGAAGGACTGAGGGTTAAACATAGAAGCCAAAAGCAGATCTTTAGTAGATGTTACTACCATAGCCATTGTGAGAATCCATGGTATAGGAAAACGTGCAAGCAGTGACGACCCCATTTGCAATCCCTCAGTGCGTTCCCAGTCCTGGATTGCATGAGCAGCGGCCTGGGGGAGCCATGAGCGAAGAGCTCAGTACACGGTCTGGTCTATTCCCTAAAACTGTGCATGACTTTGGCACGGGACTCACCTCTCCCTGCCTCTTTCTTATTATTCTTCTAATGTGTCAAGATTCTGAATAAGAAGTGCTGAGTCTGTTTCCAATTAGCTCGCTTATCTGAAGAATGAGTGTAAATGGCATTAATGCACTTAATAGACATCTTTGGTAATTCTACTCTTCCTTAACTAATGGCACTACAGCACGCCACAGTGCCAACAAATGCTGCCCCTTATTTACATAATAACTGAGCTGTAATTAGTTTGTGCATATTTATGTGACCTTGAGTGATGATGGAAGAATGCTTGCGAGATTGGCTACCATTCTATCCTTGGACGTGTCAGCCAAGGCAGGCTGCCGAAATGTTGAGTCTGAACAGTAAGCCTGTGAAGGAAAGGGGTCCTGTCCCCAGTAGCTTATCTTTAAGCTCAAGGCTTTTGCCTACTTGTCTGTTGTTGGTGTTGCTGCTCTGGTTAAACATAACCAGAAGGAACTGGGGAACTTGCTCCTGGTGGCGCAAGCAGGAGGAGGTGGCGGCTTTCCTTACACCATGCAAGCTGTGTTTTCTTCCCTTTGGGATGTAACTCAAGATGATTTCCTAAGTCTTCTAAAGCTTTAAAGTCAAGAATAGCACTCTCAGTCTGGAATCTAGCTGTGGCCGTAAGGGACATGCCTGGACACAATCACAAAAGCTGGATCTGCCAAGTTAGGTCCTAGGGGTGCTCACAAGATAATGCTGATTTTTGAATAAAGGAGTGTGACAGTACAGTAAGACCCCAAAGTGGATGTTCCCTGAGTCATAGAACAGATATGCATATGTGTATAGCACAGTGCCCTGAACATGGCACTGCTCAGCCCTGGGCATGAGTAGCCTGTTGTCCATGCCATGTCGCCACCCCAACAACTATTGACCATCTGCTGAGCTGTGTTACTGGAAGGACCAGAGAAAGTCAAATTCAATCATTCAAACAAACCCTTACTGTAACCTCAGATCATTTAAGATAACAAGTTGATACATGGCAGCTGTCACTTTTGTGATTATTGTGTATTATTTTTATTAGAAAGAATTCACGAGATGAGAATATAGGTTTGGTGATTTTTGCTTATTCATTATTCCTCTAAAAGTTCATGAGTTTAAAATGAGCTCTATTCAGATCTATAGTGCTTACTCTGGCTATATAAGCCAAGTCATGATTAAGAGCTTACAATATAATGAGTAACAGTTTGTTGTTAGTAAGAGTTGCCTTGTTGTCAGGTGTATATCGTAATACAAAATAGGGCCATTGATCAAAATGTAAGGAAAAATGAAGAAAAAAATGGGTGAAAATTTGAAGGAAAATTCTGTAACCTTAAGTGAAAGCAGAGACATGCTAATGTAGTTCTTTTTTAGGGAAGGTAGGTCAGATGTACAGGCCATTGGCAGGACCCCACTGATGACTTTATAACAGCTTATCTGAGTATCTCGATGGCAACGGAATCTTTAGTCCTGCACCCCAAAGTACCACCTGAAATTTGATGGCAATTGTCATAACATGTAATGGAAAATTGGGAATTGATTTGATGGTGCACATCATTCACCTAGTTGGCAAAGACTGATCGTATATCCCTTCTTCCTGGCTCTAGTTTCTGGAGATTGTTAGGAAATAGAATAGACAAAATCTTTACTGCCATGAAAGTTATATTCCAGCTATGTTCCCAACCGGGGAGGCAGACAGTCAACATTTGAATGTGTACTATGCCGCTGTTGAGGCGGGATCAGGGGATAAATAGTACTGTGAGTTGGGAGGTGACTGTTTTTTACAGAGTAGTTTTTAATCAGGTGACATGTGAGCCAATCCCTGAAGGAAATGAAGAAGCAAACCACAAACCAGGTGGCTGTCTGTGGAGAGGACATTCTAAGCAGAGGAACGCGAGGCACAAAGGCCGCGAGGTAGAAGCGCGCGGGGCACTTTCAAAGAAGATTTAGGATAAGTGGATGGAGCAGAGTGGGCAGAGATCACTAGGGTGGGAGCTGCGGAGCTGAGCTGGAGTCTGTTGATGAATGATGGGACGCTGTTGAGAAAGAATTGCCTGGAAATTAAGAAAAATGGGAGCGTGTTGGAGAAGGTGACAGTGAGTTAAGTAAATTATTTCTCAGAACCAGCTTTGTCTATAAACCAGGCAAAACAACGTACCCAATTGCTAATTTAAAAAAAAGAAAATTCAAAAAGAAATGTACTTGGGAGAATGTGCAGTTGTAATGGTAAGTCTGCTCCCCTCTCTAGGGAGAACAGAAACCCGTCTGCACTTCCCATTTACTCGATGATGGGCATCGACTTTTCTGTTTCTCCTTTTAGGAACATGAAATTTATATATGTGTATGTGTGTATATATATATATATATATTTTTTTTTTTTTCATTTAAAAAAAAAAGTCACATTTTCTAGAAAATATTTACTTTCTTCAGGGGTCAGATCTGGAAGCCATCAGCTGAATCCCCAAAGCTGGTTTCAGTTGGTTGACAAAAACACTGCAGATGTGAGACTGGAGAGTTAAATCTTATTGTTAGGCCATAGCTCCAGGCTTAAAATAAACCATCTTAAGCATAAGAGTAGTGAGGACTAAGAAAGCACTGGTCCAGATAGAAAAATAGAAACAATACCACTCCATCCTCCTTTAGATTCCTGGTGTTTACTGATAGAATTCCCAATGTCTCGTGTTGCCATGGGAATGGAAGGAACTGTTGGGAGTGTCAAAAGCTGAGGGATTTTTCCAACATTTCCTCCTAGAATTTTTATGGTTTTTGGCCTTACATCTCAGTCTTTTGTCCGTCCTGAGTTAATTTTTGTGAGTGGTGAGAGATGGCTGTCAGCCTAGGCAAAGAATTTATGATGAAGACCCCAGTCATTCTCACAACAATAATGAAAATAAATAAATGGGACTTGATTAAATTTAATCACTCTTGTGCTGCTAAGTGAGTAATCAACAAAGCAAATAGACAACCTACAGAATGGAAGAAATTATTCACAAGCTACACACCTGATAAAGGGCTAATATCCAGAATCTAAAAAGAGTTCAAGCAAATCAGCAAGAATAAAACAAACAACCCTATTAAAAACTGGGCAAAAGACATGAGCAGAACCTTTTCAAAGACGATAGACAAATGGCCAATAAACGTGAAAAAATGCTAAACATCAGTGATCATCAGGGAAATGTATATTGAAACCACCATGAGATGTCACATTATTCTAGTTAGAATGGCTTTTATTAAAAAGTCCAAAAACAATCCATGCTGGCATGAATGCAGAGAGAAAGGAATGCTCACACCCTGCTGGTGGGACTGCAAAGTAGTACAACCTCTGTGTAAAGCAATATAGAGAGTCTTCAAAGAAATAAAAGTAGGCCTACCATTTAATCCACCAGTCTCACTCTGGGTATTACACAAAGGAAAAGAAGTCATTTTATCAAACAGACACCTGCATGAGAATGTTTATTGCAGCACAATTCACAATTGCAAAGATGTGCAATTAACCCAAGTGCCCATAGTTCATGAGTGGATTAGCAAAATGTGGTATGTGTATACTATGGAATACTAAGCAGCCACGACAAAGAATGAATTAAGGCCATTTGCAACAATTTAGATGGAAATGGAAATATCTAAAGAATGGAAAAACAAACACTGCACATGCTCACTATTAAATTGGCGTTAACTGATTGGGCACACATATACGCAGAAGTAAAATTTAGTGGAAAGCAAATGGGGGTGGGGGAGGGGGTGTGTGAAAACTTACCCAACAGGCACAAGGAACACTATCCGGTGATGGGCATACTTAACATCCCTGATTCAGGCATAACAGAATTGATACATGTCACAAAAAACATTTGTACCCCCAGTTAAAAAAGAAACCTAAAAAAAAAAAAACCTGACAGATCTATAACTGAAATTTAAGTGAACATTCTAAAACTAGAGCATGTTATACCTTTTTTATTTTTTCTTTCTTTTCTTTTTTTAATTTTCTGAAAATTTTCTTAGGCAATTTTACAAATATATAGTACAGTTGAAAAAATTATACAGTGATCACCCAGATACCCACCACATATATTTATGATTTTCTTCTTCTTCACATACATGTTGTACCTTTTAAACCTATTCAGGATCTTAAAGCCTTCAGCCTCTCAAAAAATAAAATTAAAATAAAACAAAATAAAATAAATCATATATATGAAATCTACTTAGGTATCAGAACTCTCATGCCTGCCAGAAGAGTTAGGTTATGTTTATTCATCCAACCAGAAGACCAAAAGTGGGATTAGGTATGAGACCTCACTAATTTCTGGGTATTAGAAATAGCACCACTTGCTTGGGAAATAAAGGTCTATTTTCATTTCCATGTTTTTCCACTTAGCGATTGTATGATCTCTCTCTCTATTAACATTGAGGTAAGATGTGATCAAATACTTTAACTATAAAATTATAAATAAACATTTACTTTCATTATTGAGCAGCTTTGCAGGGTTTAAAGCATCCCTCTGCAATGATTCTTATAACACAGTCTCAGAGAGGCATTTGTCATTCCAGGAAAAGTTATACAAAGTAGGGCTGGGTGCCATGGCTAACACTCTGGGAGGCCAAGGCAGGTGAATCACCTGAGCTCAGGAGTTCTGAGACCAGTCTGAGCAGGAGGGAGAAAGACCCTTTGTCTAAAAACAGCTGGGTGTTGTGGCAGGGCCCCATAGTCTCAGCTACTCTACTTAGGAGGCTGAGGCAAGAGGATAGCTTGAGCCCAAGAGTTTGAGGTTGCTGTGAGCTGTGACATCACAGCACTCTGCCAAGGGCAACAAAGTGAGACTCTGTCTTAAAAAAAAAAAAAAAGAAAGAAAGAAAAAGAAAGAAAGAAAAAGAAAGAAAGAAAAAGAAAATCTCCATCTGGGGCTTCAGAAGGCACTGCTTTCAGGCTCTTCATAATCCTCCTGCCATCTGGGAAGGTGTCTTCACTGGTGAGCTCAGGATTTGTTCCACTCCCCCATCCCACCTTCACCAGCAGATCTCACAGATCACCAGGCTACCTGAACACTTCTGAGCTACTCCATCTTTGGGCCATCAAATCCAAGACATTGCTCCACATTTGCCGTAGTACACTATATTACTTTACCTGTTGTTGTTTTTTTTAATGCCAAAGGGAGGCCATTAACCTGATAAGGCTCTAGTTCCTATGTAAGCAGACTAGAGCCCACGTAAACAGTAAAACCCAACTGGAGATTTTCCCAGTCAGCAACTACCAACTAACCCCTGATTGCGGCCTTGCCACGCTAAACCAATCACATGCATTTTCTGTGTCTGCACAACCCACTCTGAATCTCTGATGTTGAGCACTACCTGATTTATGAATCATCTTTGCTCAAATAAACTCTATTAAATTTATTTAAGTTTTTCTTTTAGCAACTGTTAACCTTCTAAGAAGTAATAAGAATAATATTCTGTAGTTGTGAAGAAACATTATTAAGATGTTCTAATAGCACACCCCTAAGACTTACATTTTAAAGCAAAGAATTTTCGCGTATTTGTTGTTAAGATGATTTCAATGTTCGTTGTTTCTAAAATAAATTATGATTTCTCACTTTAGCATGGTATTCTGAACATAGTTCAAACTTTTTTTTAAATCTAAAATTATCTGTATGAGTAGCAGTTATCCTTTGTTCTTTAGGGCAATAGTTACTGAGGGCAGCTCCCTTGTCCCTACACTAAACAGGCTCATATTACTTTTAAGGCATCTGGATGAATAGCTTTCTTGCTTAGAGTCATTTGTATCTTTCCTGTTGATTTACTTTTAGTGTAAGCCGTCGCCTTTTATTTAATCCCTATTATGGTATTTCCCAAACTTAGAGATTTTAGTAGTATCGTTAGGATTTTGCCATATCAGTTTAATGTGCTATTATATATATAAAATATACGTAAAATATATATACATAAATATACACAAATACATATATATCACAAAAATAATTTCTTCCTTGAAAAAAGGATCTTTTCAAACTTAAAATTATCTAAAAAGAAAATTATATTACTCTATTAGCAGTATAAATATGATTTCATTTTTGTGAGCAAGAAAATAAATATTTAAGTACTTCTACTTCTGAATAAAATGAAATTAAAAAGAGTAGATTCATACTCCTGCATGAAACAACTAAAAAGAATGGACAAAGTATATGTAATAGTGGTTTTCAAGACATTGAATGTCAAGCAGTGAAGGATAGTGATTCCTAAGGTATGAGACTAAAAACAGTGTAGGGGCTGTGATTGCTCCAACTTCTCTCTTTGGAGGATTTCCAGGTCAGAGTGCAAGAAACCCAGGAAGAGTCTGGTGTACTCCCAGTGTGAGGATGTGAAGCTGAAAGTCTGAGGTCAAGTGGCTGAAGTTCTTAGAAATTCTGAGAAGAGAAAAGGGCAAACAGGAGAACTCCAGAGATCTGCAGAGGGCCCTCCTGAGAGATCTCTGAAGATCTGCAGAGGGCCCTCCTGAGAGATCTCTGAAGATCTGCAGAGGGCCCTCCTGAGAGATCTCTGAAGATCTGCAGAGGGCCCTCCTGAGAGATCTCTGAAGATCTGCAGAGGGCCCTCCTGAGAGATCT